>JAOTQH010000038.1:3664909-3689707 GCA_025631255.1 Cornus kousa
GTGTAAGCATTAAAAGATCAACACACAATATAGAAGTTGGGAGAATCCAGGACAACAGGAAAAAGGAAACATAGCACAGGAAAAAAAAAAAAAAAAAATTAAAAAAACATATATGGATTACCCCATGAGAATGTATCTGAGAAGAGAGAGGGAAGTAGAGATTATGATCAAAGATGACAATTAAGTACTTATGCTAGATAAAAAAAATTTAAAGGGATAAAATAAAAAGAAGACTAGGAAGAAAGAGGATGCCTTGCCTCACTAAACGAGACATCTTGAGGGCTTGCATCTGGAATTTCTTCGTCTTCCTCTGGATCTTCTTCCGGATCTTCATCATCATCTGTTCCATCCTCTGGCTTCACATTTTCAACCTTACCAACAGAAGTATCCTCCTCAACTATTTTTTCATCATCTACATGAGCTGCTTCCTCTGCTTCAGTTTTAATAGATTTGGTTTCCCCAGTGGTCTCATCAATCTTCATACGCTTTGTTGATGATTTTTTCTCACTTTCCTTCCTAGAAACTTCTTCCCTTTGTCTTTTCCTTTGGTTTCTTTTCATCATAAACTTTATCCGCAATTTCTACACAGGAAAAGAAAGAAGGGAACATAAAGATAATCAGAACCATCCAACTGTATTAAACAATGCATTTATAGATTAAGTACCTCAAACAAACCTGGAGAAATGTTAATAGACGAGAACCCATTTGATATTGAAGCATTTCATACAGGGATTCAGCAAACAATGAAAGCTGCCCAAAAAAAGTCAAAAGAAATTAAAATAAGAAGCTATGTAAAAAGGTTGGCATGATAAGCGGGATTTTAACTTGAGCAATATAAGCAGCTTGACTTATGAACTACAGGAGAACAAGCGTATGACCACATTCCCAAAGTATTGCAGACCTCAAATGTCGATTCTTCAATATCCTTGTCAGTATAATCCAAGAGTGAATCCAGTGATTTTGATAGTGAATGCAACTGTATAATAAGACTATGATTAGAAAAAATAATTCATATGCAGTATCTATTACATGAGAAGTGCATAAAAGTATATTTTATACTAACATATTCAGTTTAAATTCAACCTACTTTAGAATCCTTGCTCCCTTTTACTTGGAGAAACAATCCAGGGTGACGTGGAGGTTCTTCAGGCCTTTTCTTTTCTTTCATGTCTCTCACCTCTTTGTTTGATTTGCTTCGGTACTCATCTTTTCCATCTTTGTCTTTTCTCTCTTTCTCATCTTTCGACTTATCCCTTTCTTTGGATTTTTCCCTCTTGCCATTATGGATATCCTTCTGAGACTCTTTTTGATTATCAACATCAATCTCCATTTTGGACCCAGAACCAGATTTCTCCTCAGTCCTCTTCTCTTCTTTTTTATCTTCTTTGTTAACTTTGTTTCCAGTCTTACTTGAATTACCGGTAGTTTTTTCTTGCTTCTCAGGTGTCACTGTTTTAGATTTTTCTTTAAGAACTATCTTCTTTTCAGACTCAACCTCACTAACCTGGTTGCCAGCAGCTACAGTTTGCTCCCCCGTAATTTTCACTTCTTCTCCTACCTGAACTACTTTTTTCTTATCATTATTTCCATCGTCCTTACTCTGGGCAACCCCATCATTGGCTCCGGCACCAGTGACCTTTCTTTTAGGCACCCGTCTAATTATTTTTCTTTTTACAGTTGTTTTCACAGTAGTATCTTGTACAACAATGGGACTGTTAGAATCTGATGCGCCCTTTGAAACATCTTCAGAAACCCCTGCTCCCTTTTGATTTTTCACCTCAGTCTGCATGCCTTCATCTTCCTTCTGAGCCGATTTTCCCACTGGAACCTTTTTTGCAACTTTCTTTCTGATAAATGTTTTAACACCAGCAGGATTAGCAGATGCCTCATCCTGTTGACCAGTGATTTCTGAATTCGCATTCTTCTCTCCAACATCCTCATCCAGCTTGTCATTCTGTTTGGTTATATCTTTCACACTTTCTTTCTTATTAGCAACCTTCTGTTTTACAATCTTCTTTATAATTTTCTTCTTCCCTAACTTCGCAACAACAGCTGTCTGAGCACCAGCACCTTCCCCCAGTTCCTTCTTCTCGACGCTATTGCCTTCCCCAGCTCCTTCACCCCCACCTTTCTTCTCAAATTTTTTGCCACCGCCATCGTCCTCTTTTTCAACTGCATTACCTCCCAGTGCACTGCAATCTTTCTCCTTTTTGTTGACATCTATAGCCTGTCCAGAGGATACAGATTCTTTCTTTTTTTCAGATTTATCAACACTTTTGATATCTTTCGGGGAATCAATAACCTTATCTGTACCGAAGAAAAGGCTGATAAGAAATTAACAATACAAAGAGATATAAAGCACCACCCAACTAAGTTTTGAAATGTTATTCACCTTTCAGCCCTTCCTTTCTCTCTCTAGATTTCTGAAATTTAGAAAGAAAAAAAATATATGCATTACTATATAAGAATATAGTTAACCAACCGTACTCAAGTACCACAAATTTTTGGAGAACAAAAAAATCAATTAAAAAAAATTAAAAAAATCCTAAAACCAAAATGCTAATATTTCTGAATCTAACCTGGCAGTGCAGTAAAGCGGGGGGTGGGGGGGAGAGTGTTTGTGCTGTTGTGGGAGTTAAAGAAAATTGGATAGTCAAAACTCATCACTCATTTCCTACACGAGATAATATCCAATTCATATCCCAATTACTGTTCCCTTTCTCCATCACCCTTGTTTAATTATGTTCTTACTCTTAATGTATTGACTCTCTGCAATAAGGAACATAAAATCCTCATATTATCCAGGGGCCATTAATTAAACAGCAAGAGTTACCAAAGGCAGTGTAGCCTAATGGTATTTCCTCTACCCCCAAAGGGGGAGATCGAGGGTTCCAAGTCCCCAAAGTGGTATGTGGAAGTGTGAGTTTCTTGCCCCAAGAGTTGCTCTACTCCATGTGCTTCATTTATTTGTACTGATGTTTTCATATTCATAGGTCTGCAGCCCCTTATCAGGCTGCCAAGTCAGCGGTCTACATCCTCAGCACTAAGCCTAGTATTTATCACAGAGACTGACCAAGCACTAGAAAACCCATTAAACCTCCCAATTCAATTCATTTGTCAACTCCAACATGATATCAGGTAAAGTGACGAGAGAGAAAGAGACAAGACAGGAATGATGAAATTCAAAAAACAGAGAAAAACAGATGGATAGATATAACCACACACACAGACATATATATATAGAGAGAGAGAGAATAATAGAATTTTGTTAGTATCATACGATATGAGATACATATTTTACAAGCAGTGCATTGAGATTAAGCAAATTGATAAGTATCTCATCTCCTTATTGTAGTCTTGTAGGTTACTAAAAAATCACTCAACACAATGCTCATATAAAAAGTTATGATACATGTCTTATGACATGGATACAATTGTACAATGGTTTTGCCAGTCAGGTCCACTCAACTGTGTTACTGGGCAGTTAGAACTGTAGCTTCTTTTATAAGTTTTGAGGGCCTTCAGGTTTAAAATAAGTCCTTTGAAGCTTTCATTGTGCTTTGTTTATTAAAGTATATTTTCTACCTATTTCACAACATTACTTCTCGCTTTACAAACTTCTAATTACGATTCCATTTGTACTCGGTGCTTTTACAAAGAAGAAGAACTAGTGGATGCTACCATACTTTGGAGTTTGGCCATTAAAAGTAAATTTTGCTTTGTATTTTTTCTATTAATCTTCATTCCCTTTTGGTATATTGGTAGAAACTACTTGGAATTTTTGGTATCTTATTAACTGACTAGTCAAAAATAAAAAGTACAGACTAAACTTGGTAAGTTCGTCTTGGGATGAACGAGTGCAATTAAATGTAATATATTTTGATAAATCAGTTTTACCTTTTCGTCGTGTCTTCATTACTTATGTACCAATAAACTTTAAGAGCCAGGGAAAAATAAACTTTAAGAACAGAGTTTTCTCTCTTAAGTTATATATGTCTATCAAGAATAAAGGAATGAAAGAATAAAATTAAATAAAAATATCAAATCTCTTTTTTAATCGATTCCATCCTTTTTATTCTGACATTGTGCAATTCTTGAACTGCTGACGGCTCTAGTTGTTCTATTACTCCTTCCAGTACACATAAGCAACTCAAATTGGAAGAACTAAGTCAGCTTTAGTTGAAGCAGATGATCAATGGATGATGAAATGACGCACAAACAAAACAGCCATACAGGTATACGACTCTAATTGGAAATTGAAGATTTTCACCTACAGATTTTCTTTGAAATTGTCAGATCCATAGAAAAATGAGATCAAAGTATACATTTAGCCCGTCCGTAATTCATCAAAAATCTTCATGGTAGCAAAAAATACATTAGGAAAAACTGGCTAGAAAGCAGTTTCACAGCAAAAAATACAAAATGGCTGACCTCTTTTTTTAAAGCAAGCAGCCGATCTCTCTCCGCAATAGCCTTCTTATGAGCAAGCCAATGGTCCCGCCATGTATCCAATGAAGGGAGACATTCCGACAAATCTGGAACATATAGTACAGTGACCTCTTTATGGCTAAACAGCCCATCCACGCCAAATCTATCATAGTGTATCTGTGAAATTCAAAGGACATCAATGACCAAAAATGCCATGTATTCAAGAAAACAAGAAAATAACATATCTAATAAAAACCTGGAAATTCAAAAAAACATTTGAGGTGAAAAGGTAGTTACTACATCTGAAAAGACTGAACTAAGACTAAGTGAATTAATCACAATAATTTTGGAGATGCCTACTATAAAATCAAGCATCTTGAAATATTGTACATACTGGTTTTAGAAAGAAATCAATATGTAAAAGATCTATTAGAATTACTTACACTGTCACACCGAAAAAGTTTGCATACATAAAAGTGTGACCATTTATTGATCAAATGAATTGTTGATATGCACAATTAGATGAGTGATGACATCATCTGTAACTACAACAAATAGAAAACTGATGTAGCTTGTCTGAAGATACCTGATTTTAAATTGAACGGTGATGGAGACTGAGATGCTGTTCAAGATTCACACAAGTAATTTGTAATTTGCATAAAAGTTTGAAGCACCTCTTTTCTTTTGTTCTTGAGCTTCTTCTTTCTCTCTTTTAGAAGTTAATTTAGCAGTAAAATATAAGAATACAAAGGCAACATGGGAGAGTAAGAAAAAAACAGACTCGGATAAAAATGACCACTTACCTAGATAGTAGTCAAGATTTTAAAGTCAAACCGTTACTGAGACCAAAACAATAACGTGTTTCACCCCAAGCATATGTGAATAGGACGGACCACTTTACTGAGATCAAAACAATACCGTGTTTGGCCCCGAGCATATATGAATAGGGCGGACCACTTTACATCCAAGATGAGAAAAACTTCTATAATTGAATGGAAAGAATCTACATTTTAATAATGATTCATATTATTACTAACCCATAAAACTTTGAACTATTTGATGAACAACTTCTATAATCTTCAAACCAAGACCACTGAAATTTCACACTTCTTTTCAAAAGATGCTTAAAGTTAGAAACCAATAATGAATTAGAATGTTATTAACATGTAGACCATAAAATTCTCGTCACATCCAGATCACATAATTGTAGACTCATTGGACAGATACACACAAACAGATGTGTGATTGTAAAGTGTAAACAGAGTGGACAAGCAGCGCACGACAAGGTAGCCAAGAAAAAGAAATTCGAAAAGCAAGATTAAAACAGCCACAAGAAAAATTAATTTTACAATGTATAACAGGCTAATTTTCCAAAACAAAATCAATGAAGAGAACATACATTCTAATCAAATTCATCGTACAGAGCATAACAACTCTTAACGTAAGATCAATAAGTTTAAGAACCAATATAAAAGACTACCTCAAGGAAACGATTCCAGTGTCGGCAGTTCTTGAGATCAAGTTCTGTCACATCCTTTGCATATCTAAATAATAATAATCATTTCAGTAATTGAGGAAGGCATGACTTTTGAACATGAAGTTTCAGGTATTGACATAAGCACACGTACCTAAGAACTGTTCGAACCAGAGAAGAATCATCAACTGATGGATCCCCACCATCAACGGTATCCCATGGCCCTCCAATTGCCATGAAAGAATGATCTTTTTTTAGAATAGCAAACCTAAGGATGTTGGAAAAATGAGGAATGCGATCATCAAAACTTTTTTCAGATGAAAGCTCCTCCAGCGCATTTTGGCTAAGTCCACTCATCAAAATCAGCTGAAACAAATAGACAAGACATTTATAGATTTAACAACACGGAATACAATATTCTTTACTGAAATTCATACAAAGAACTATGCTATTTGGAACACAGATATTTTTGCTGCATGGATGGGAACACACCAAATAGTTGCCATGTGTTAAGATATTTCTATATGAGATATCCATTTCCTTCTAAACACCGATGTTTAATTGATTTTTATTGGCGATCTTGGAATAATTATTTAAATAGGTTCTCATTACGCAAAAACATAGAGCTTAGTGTATCTTCTATTTATTTCTATAGGTTCCATTACGCAAAAACATATAACTTATTTTTTTTGATAGATATGTGCAAAAACATATAAGCAGAACTATTTTTTCCTTGTGGCCCTTTCTCAAATCTTCCCCTAAAACACTCGGATCTTCTAGATTAGATTTCTTTTTTCTAGAACAGAAAAAGGAAAATTATCTTTTTCAAACAAAAGTATACCACATTTTGAAACATGCATTCCAAATTACAGATTTTTCTAAGGTGTAGTGTTCTCTAATAATTCTGTGGGGCACTATCAGCACATAAGAAAAATACTTAATGTCATGCACCCAAAAGATGCATAATTATGAATTACATACAATGAAAGAAGACACTTTCCCTGGCAATGACCATAGTCACTAAAGGCGCTAATATGTCCTGGAGCCTAAGCACAAGGCACAACATGAGGGATGAGTGTAAGGCTTGTGTGAAATAAAAATAAATTTTAAATATAAGTACAGAATAAAATTACAATATGAAACACAAACTATAAGATCAAAAATAAAAAATAAAAAAAAATTATTAGCTAAATCAATATGCATTATCTTTTCAGTTTACATATTATTTCTATTAAAATAACATGCATTCAAAGAATTAAAAGATATGCAACACAACTAATCAAAAGTTCTTCAAGAATGGAATTTTGGACATAAACTAAAATCATGAGTATCATCATCATAATCCTTGCCTTCATCCTGTGCAAAACGGGGTTAGCCACATGGATTATCTTTTTCCACTCTTTTCTATCACAAGCCATGTCTCCTACTAGATCTAATTTTTTAAATCATTTCTCATCACTTCATTCCAGGTTAAGTTTAGGTCAGCCTCTTTGTTTCTTACCTTCTATGCAAATCACTCTTCCTCTCCTCACGGGTTCATCTATAGGTCAGCATTGGATACGCCTATACCATCTAAGTCTACTCTCATATTTTATCATCAATAGGTGCCACACCTAATTTCTCCCTAATCATTAAACTTATCTTTCCTGTTTTTCCTAACCTATATCTTAACATCAGCAAAATTTTCAGTAAATCAATGCACATAAATCATTTTTATGTGTGTGCATCAATTTGATCAAATACCATAAAAAATGTTAAAAAAAACAATAATCATGTATATTTCATTAATTATATTCATCATGTAAGAATGCAAAACATTGGTGAGGGGGAAAACAGGACAAAGAGTCCACATCCTTTATAGAACAACTCTTTGTTTTGATGCTCAACACACCCAAGATAAACAAAATGTCTTGCCAGTTTGTGTAGATTAAAGATTTTAAGGCTTTACAGCATTAACAACTCCATCCTTAGCATTAAAGCATTAAATTAACAACAAACCAACAAGGCCAATAACCATGAAGTATGACTAACTGATAAAAGCATATGACTCTATATAGACTAAAAATAGTTGGCAATAATATCCCCAGGCTGATTGTTACCAATCTTCACACCATAACAGAACCACTGGGATAATATGTTCAGTCCAATGAGGTCTAAACTCTAAACATGCTAGATGCGGCATTTCTTAACATGTGTATGCAGGTATATACACAAATCAATTGCAAGATCCACTTGAAAGTTCAGGTATGGTATACCTTTGCGTTCCACACGGTAACTCCATCTGATTTTACAGGTTCATCAGCAGATGACTTCACAGAAGTTCCTTTCTGCTCAGATGCAATCTCTCCAACAAAATCATGCTCAAAACTGTTCCATTTGACATGTCACTTAACTATTATTCTTTTCTTTTTCATTTCTTTATAACATTAAAGAAAATATCAATAACCCTTCTGTTTAAATGAAAACAAAGGGAAAAAAAAAATAATAATAGTGGGAAAAATACAAACATCGGGCTTTGATATAAATATGTAATAGAAGTGTCACAGTAACAGTGAAGAACTAAACAATTGTGGCACCAAAGGCACGTCCCCTTTCCAAACAAAATAATTAAAATAAAAGCGAGATATAGAACAAAATACCTGACAGGAGTACAGAGAGAAAGTTTAAGATCCTCCCTTGGCCAGTTCACAATAACCTAAACATAATTGGAACATCAACAATGAGATAAATATCAAACAATATAATGAGAGAGAAAGAGAGAGAATAAAGACCTTGGAAAATTCTGGAGATACAAAAAGTCTGGGATATCGCTTATCAATCGACAAAAAATCCCTCTCTACATCTACCAAACTGGAGGAGTAAACCTGCACATATACAGTACCATTTTCCAAAAGGATTGAGAGTCTTAAATACATTTTTGGGAAACACACAATTATAGAATTTGAACTAAGTAGAAAATAATATAAGGAAAGAATAGAAAAAATAAAAAAATAAATTATATGACTATTTTTCAGCAGCTTCTACAGTTTAGATCACTTTCCTACAAGGAAAAATCCAACGGCTGTAATGGCAATAATGGCACAAAGATTAAAGCCACCCACTATCAGATTAGATCACAAATAACTAACACGTGGTTTCTTGATTCATGCTCAAGGTTCTATATATAACTCGAACAACTAAATGAATGATGTTGGAGAAATCTCTTAGTGAACAGCATGCCAAAATCGAACCCCGTGTGACAGAGGTATCCAATAAGATGAGGACAAAGAAAGAATGCAGTCTCAAGACAGTGACAAAAGGAATGTTCCCAGGAAAAGAGCATATAAAACACTCCAAGAAAGTACACAATCATATATAGAACCCCAAAACCACAGGAAGTGATGCAATATAGAAGAAATGTCACAAGGGGGGAAGAGCAAAAGAAATTAGGAATTTTCCAAACCATAAGAGAAGAGAGTAATTCCCAATGAAGTAGACAATCAACCACATAGCTTAAAACTCACTAGGTGATATAGCATAGAGAAGAAGCCCAAGTAAAGAGAAAATGATAGGAACGAACAAGATCAATTTCATAGAAGCCCTCAACACCGAATCCCACAGGGAAAAGGCTGACTCTCACAAAAGGAGAAAGTTCTGATAATTATTCAATGACGAGCTCTTGTATAAATTGTTTTACCTTGCAGGCATATTCTCTCCTTTTTTCTTTAACAGGTGAATGACGCCTTCAGCATGACAGAACACCAAGTTAGTTATGCAGGCTCCGAGATAAACAAGCACCTATACATACAGAACTAGAGCATGACTCAAATTTAAACATCAAGAACCACCTATGTGAAGCTTCATGACGTGGGGAATCTCGTCGTAAGGATCTCCCGTCTTTTATCAATGAAGAGCCACGGCGGTCCCTAGAGATTCTTGGTGGAGTACGTTCACGCCTAATCTCAAGTCCACGTTTACGCTCTCGATCTCTCTCTTTCTCCCGCCGCTCCAAAATGCGTTCCCTTTCACGCTCTCTTTCTCGTTCCCGTTCTCGATCCCGTTGCCGTTCTCGTTCTCGTTCCCGTTCCTTCTCCCTTTCTCTATCACGCAAATGCTCCCTACGACGTTCCTCCTCCCTTTGCTCATGCTCCCGAGCATATCCGCCCCTATCATCTTTACGCTCATCAATCCTTGGATGACCACCACGTGACAACATACTGCCCAGATAATCTGATTCAAGTGATGTGCCATGAAGCCCTTTTCCTGTAGCATAGTCTCTACCTGGAGGCAGGCTCACACCATAACCGGGATTGGAAGAACTTTGAGCATACATAAGATCGTCCACATCCTTCCGGGGGGCTGCCCCTAGAATTGATGGAGCATGTTGTCCACCATATGATGAACCACTTAGCATCGATAAACTGGGAGGTTCAGCATCCATTCTTCCACCATAAGACAAAAGATCTTGGGTCGGATGACGAATAGTGGCCCCTCTTGCTGCAAGATAATCAGTTTGTCTGCCAGAAATGTTTTTGCTACTCAGTGCAGTAAGAAATATAGTGCTATCTAACAAAACTCTGCACAGGTATGCCGTGCACAAGGATTACAACATCAATACTGAAAATCAATCTCTCGTATCATACAAAGAAATCAAGAATGACTTGTGCTGGTCATTGATTGGTAAAAAAACATGACAGAGAAACAGATAACTTGAAATTAAACATGGACCATCTATTATCGAAAAAAGGTATAATATAACAGCCACCAAAGATAAATACCTGGAACCTCCATCAAGGGAAGCAGATTGCAGCGGCTGAGCCTTAAGCATTTGTTCTGAATGAAACAGTGATACCTGACTCATACGATCATACACATTGGCCTGTTATGGAAGCAAAAAATTTCAGACATAATTATGTTATTGGAAAAAAACAATGTTTGAAAATTGATCTTGAAATCAGAAGAAGGGCAAAGCGAATTAAAATATTCAGAAACAAATTAAAAGGAACTGAAGAAAAAAGAAAAAAATAGAAATTAACAGAAAGAAGATATAACACCTGATGTTGATGACCAAAACCCATAGATTCAGTAAATCGACCAGTCGGTTCACTTTGTAAATCCCTCCCTATGTAAGTACCCTGTCGTTCACCATACTCCCGTCTATCTATAGATGAATAATCAGGAATCTTATCCGAGAATAACTGATCACCTTTATGACCATATCCATGGCCTGAAGATGGGACATAGTCACCAGATGTGAACTTAGGCGATTCTGGCATAGCTGAGCTATAACCACTACGACCTTCTATAGCAGACGGTCCAGCTCCTTTGGCACTCATTGCAGGAACCTATAAAAGAGGATTTCCAAATAGCATCAAATGATCGAGCCAACATGTAAACTATTAAATAAGTCAGATAAGTGAATTCTCAATACAGCTCACTTGGTAGCATTGGGAGAATGGAATGAAAGGGGTGAGAGGACGAAAAGGGGAAGGATGAAAGCCTTTCCAACTTTTGGCAAAGGATAAAAAAAAAAAAAAGGAAAGAAAAGAAGACGTAAGGCCCTTAACTCTGAGCTTACCATATTCCTTCCTCCCAAAAGAGGGATGAAGTTCACAAGAAAGGGTCCCCCCTACTTTTTTTATATGCTTGCCATTAGAAAAACCTTTTTACTACAAAAGAATAAAAAGGTAAAATCCAGACCCCTTCCCTTTCTTCCAACCACTAAACTATAAGATGGAAAGACCCTTTCCATTCCCTTTGATACATTTCCTTCACTCGTGACATTCTTTTCCCAATTTTCCATTCTCATAACCAAATGAAGTGCAAGGAAACAAGTATCATAGTTGAACTTATTGGGTGTATGCAAAGAAAGAGCTGTCCATGTGAGAGAGAGGTAACATATTTTCCCAACAAGGTACATGTAACCATACACAATTTAGAATATGAAAGTGTGTGGTCCAGCAGATAAGATAGGAGAGCATATATACAAATACATACATGTATGTAGAGAGAGGGGATGAAGTTAGTGTATATGTATGTGTGTGTGTGTGTGTGTGTGTGTGTGAGAGAGAGAGAGAGAGAGAGACGGAGAGAATGTATTTGATTTGAGCTATGAAGCTCAGGGGCTATTACGAGGCAGATGTACCCACATCCATCCTTACTTGATACAGATACTCATCATATACTTGCGGACATGTCCAGTACTTCCTAAATGTGCGCACTATTTTAAAAGACCTTTTTTTATTTTCAACAAATCCTAGGCAGTGTTGTCAAAGGCTCAAGGTGCACTAAGGCGCTAGAGGTCCTTTGGTGCCTAGGCGCAAGGCGAGGCGCACACCTAAGTGAAGGGATGCGCACAATTGAAATATTAAGCTATTTATTAAAGCATTCGTATTCCATATTAAAGGTGCAAGTGTTGTCAAAGGCACACATGGGTACACAATAAGCGCAATTGTTGCACTTGTATGAGCCTGGAGCCTAGCCGCACACCCAAGCACGCCTATGACAACACTAATACTAGCTACTTCACACATGCTTCAATCAAGGAACAATCATTTGTCAAATACTCTGGGACATATGTCTAACAAGCCTTACAATATAACTTTTATAAATACAATTACTATAACTGTTGGTAATATTAAAACACTGATAATATTATAGGCATTTTGAGTGAAAAACGTACATGAAATCTGCAAAAGCAGATAAGGATTTGTGTGGATAATAAAAGTAATTCATACAAAAGTCACTTATAAAACAAGAGAGATGATAAAAACTAAAAATTGACTGACCTGTTGAGCAGTGCCCAAAGTAGTTGAAGCATAAACTGAACCATATTGCCCACCATAATGGGCTCCAGATGAGGATTGAGCTCTATATCCACTGATATCTGCTTCCTGACGACCTCCTAACATTGATGAATGCCGAGATGCCATGGATAGTTGAGAGCTCCCATCAGGCCCTCCAACAGAACTACCAGTATAAGCAGGTCCAAGCTACAAAAAAATAAATAAAAATACAAAAGATTTGGTCAAAGAATAAAAATTTGATAAATTAGTTGGAATTGTTTTCAAAAGCTCTCTCTTTACAAAAATTTTGGAAATGAAAACGAGACCTTCTTTGATCCAATTTAAGTTTAAGTAAATAAATATATCCTGACTTGTACCGAAAACATTTTCCACCAGATGGGTTTTTCAAAATTTTCCACCAGATGGGTTTTTCAAAAAGCAAATGGGAACTTTTATAATTCTATAGTGTTCCTGCAATATGCATTCAGCTTCACCAAAAGGTTTTAAACTAAAATGTCTTTTGTTTCACACCACTGCCAATCAAAGAAAAACCCAATTCTAAAAATTATAGTAAACCTTTTGGTGAAGCTAGAGTGTAAAGTGGTTGTTGAAAGATGTTATTTTTTAAGAAAATAAATAAATAAACGTTATAACCTAGAGTGTGTAAAGTGGTTGTTGAATGCACAAGTGAATAATGTTTTGAACAGAAAAGATTAGTAATTTGGTGGTAATTAAGAAAGAAACTTACGTTCTGATCATATCCAGATTGTGAAGCATAGGGATGTTGCTGCCCATATGCATTACTCCCTCCTCGCGAGGAATACATGGCTGCAACAAAGACAAATCAGCACAAAGCAAGTCCAAAAAACAAATAAATTCATATTATAAGCGATCAGAGGTAAAATTATATGTGTGCACAGACAGACAAGGGCAATACAAAAAAACAAACCCTATTCCTTTACTCTTTAGCCAACCGGTAGTAGTAGAGAAGCTGAGTTGAATCTGTGAGATAAAAAAATAAAAAATAAAAAGATTCTTTACCCTCCGGAAAGAATAGAATTAAGAAGATGTCGATCATGAGAAGGGATCAAGAGGCGATGAAAGAAGAAACAGATGCGTATAACATACTGATATATATAGATTTATCATATATCTATGTATGCATTCGATGGAACCGACCTATGTAAACAACCACCGCATACGACGGAGACGACAACGGCGGCCAGTTGTAGCAGTAAAGGTGAGCTGAGCGCCTACAATTACCCTCGCCCCTCTTCCCAAGAATGAGACTGATGTTTTTTTATGTGTCGACTGAATTGTGAAACGGGGAAGTAAATACGAGGAAGAGGGGAGCGACCAAACCCTAACCTCGGGATATCTTGATAAGGGTAATTTAGGTATTCCGTTTTTTAAAATAGCTCCTACGGCCCACCCTTTTCTTCTTTTTTTTTTGTTTCTTTTTTTTTTTTCTCCTTAAAAAATTAAAAATAAATTGTGGAAGTGTATTTTAATATAACATATCATTCACAAAGCCTGAAGGCCTGTTTGGCTTTTTTTTGTTTTTTTAGTGTTTCGGTTTTGTATTTTAGGCCCATATCACGTTTGAGGTGGGCTAATATGATATTGAACAATATTAAAATCGATATGAAAAAATTTGGGCAAAACCCATATCATTGGGGATTTTTGACACGGCCATATCATGACCCAAACTAAAAACACACTTACACCAAATTACTGTAGCAGGCATATCAAGTATAAAACATATTTTTGTAAACCCTAGCCTCATTTTTGCCTCCCGTTTCTCTCTCTTCATCTTAGCACATCTGAGGCGGCTAAGAGGTGATTCCATTGAAACCCCGATGTGTGCTCTCGATTATCTTCCAGATTGACAAATTACTAATCATACAACGTTTTTCTTTGCAATCTCCGTTGTATTTGCTTTCGTCCATTTCTGTTCTCTGACTTGTGTGAGGCGATTTAAAGTATATTTTACCGAAACCTAGTTCGTGCTTGGTAGAGAAATTTCAAACGTTTTCCTGTATTTCTTCCTTTTGATCGTGTATGTTCTCTCAAGTGTGTGAGTCTATTTGAAGTCTCTTCTACCAAAACCCTAGTTCGTGGTTGTTAGAGGGAGGATCTCACGTTTTTGTATCTTTCTCTCCGATTTCTCAGCTTCAATATCACACGATTCAAAGGCGAAAGCTTCTGAACACCACGATATGTAGGTGCATATATACAATTTTCTGGTGGTGCTTTCTCGACCTCTTCTAAAAAAAAAATATTGGACGTCTTTTGCATACTTCTCTCCATCTGAACCAAAGATATCTCTGTATGGATCTGGGTTCAGCTGCATCTGTTAGGAGTCTGAATTAATGATAAATAAGTGGATAGCGTCTCATGAATGCTAGTTTTTAGCAGGAATTGGAATTATAAATGAACTTATATACTAATATACATTATATACAATTTTTTGGTGGTGCTTTCTCGACCTCTTCTAAAAAAAATATTGGATATCTTTTGCATACTTCTCTCCATCTGAACCAAAGATGCCACTGTATGGATCTGGGTTCAGGATGCCACTTTATGGCTCTAGGTTCAGATGCCTCTGTTAAGAGTCTGAATTAATGATAAATAAGTGGATAACATTTCATGGATGCTAGTTTTTAGCACAACTTGGAATTATAAATGAACTTATATACTGATATGCATTACATGCATTAATTAGACGATACATGGATAAGTATCGACTCATTCCTTATTTTATTCAATATCTTTTAGTATGCTTACTGTAAATATTAACCCATAACTCAAGGGAGAAACAAGGAAAAAGAACAATAGAAAAAGAAACAAAAGTAAAAACACCATAATGCAGCTAAACAATGAGGTAAAACAAATTAGCTACATCAAACATTAGCTTGACATCAAAATACAATTTGTTATACTAATACTACCAAATCAGTTTAATATGAGTTTACCAAATCAAGTATCTATATGATTTTGTGTGTGTGTGTGTGTTGTGTTTTTGTCTCTGCAATTCCAAAAATATGGGTATTTTATAAATAACATTCTTGAAAATTCATTATTTTATTTTCTTCTCTCCTTTTACATTATTTTATTCATTATTATTTTGTCTATGCAATTCCAAAAAAAATTTGCTTTTAAATCGAGTGTGAAGTATCTGTATTTTATCTTTAAAGGACTTGCATTATCTAACTTGATTCATGGATGTGGAAATCAATATTACATTATGCTCATAAATGAACTAAATTATGAATTTTACTAAATAATAATCAGATGGACATGAACAATAAGAATGCTGAGCAATACCCATCAAGAGACATTCATTCTCTTGATGCTGAGAATGGTGATGACGTAGTTATTGAATAGGGCGGTGCCAGTGTTTGGTGTGATGCCCATCAAGAGACATTCATTCTATTGATGGAGGAAAGGTTAGAAAAGGAAATCATATAACCACGACTTTTAATTCAATTAGGTGGAGGTATATTGTGGATGGAATGTTGATGGAAATTGAATAAAGTACACAAAGGACCAATGTAGACAAAAATTCAACATAATGAGAGCACTGTATAAAGATTGCAAACAACTATTATCTGAGACTAGTGTAAGGTACAACAGTGAGACAGGCATGGTTGTGTTAGAAGATGAAATATGGGAACGGTTGTGCAAGGTTAGTATTTCAATACGTGTCTATTTACCATACATAAAGTTAGTAATTAGTGAGTCAGTATTTAAAGGGTTTTATGAAGGATAATTGTAAGGTAATAATTTGTCGGTTATCAGGAATGGGGGAAAAAAAATCAAAAAAAAGGGGTATAAGCATTATGAAAAGATGATAAATATTTTTGGGGATACACATGCTTCTGGTAGGTATGTTCATCCTTCTACAAGAGCACCCAAACCCACCCAAATGTCAACACATGAAGCTGCAATTCATAACATTGAGGGCAATATGGTCATGGCTGATGTACAAGCACCTATTAACCTCAGTCCTACTCCCAAACATGTAGGTAAAAAACCTAAGAAATAATTTTTTTCCTCACAATGTCTTAAGGGATGGCATGTTTAATTGACTGATATTGGGAACATGAAAGCTGAATGAATTGTGAAAGCCATAATAGAATCATATTCTAGTTGTCTACCATCTCGTGTTAAAGAAATGCCTGAAGTTTAATCTCCTAGTAAAAAAGAAATGGATCCCCAGGTTGAGGAATACCTTAAGATCGTCAACACATTAGTGGGGATTGATGATACCCATTATGTTAAGATCATAGCGATGTTGTATGAGGATAAGTTGTGGAGGGACATATTTCTTCGCATTCCTGATGAGATGAAGGTTCGGTGGGTGGTGAATCAACCTCTGCGATATGTTTGCTATCTATTTACTTTTATGTGTTTTTGGATGACTATTTTATAACTCCTTTTAAATTATTATTAGATGATTGTATTTAATTTCTTTATCTATTGCTTTTACATTATTGTTGGATGACTGTATTTAATTCCTTTATCTACTGCTTTTACATTAATGTTGGATGACTATGACTATATTATTTGCTATTTGTTTTTTTCTTTTTGTATTATTACTGAATAACTATATTATTTGCTATATATTTTTTCATTTTCCTTATATCATTGTGTTGTTTAATTTTTATTACAATAATTGCTTCTGTTTATTCCTAAATAGGTTAATAGATATGGATATAAGGACATTATTAAAGTTGTATGATGATGAGGAGGAGGAGAAAATTATCATATTGATCACAACCATATATGAGTGCTATGATAAACATTTTGATAAGTAACGTTGTAAGGATTCCATGTTACAAAGGAAAGATTATGTATTCAAGATTTTAAATGGACATGAAGATAGGTGTTATGAAAATTTTAGGATATACCCCAATACCTTTAGGGCTTTGTGTCATAAGTTGAAATTGTTAGGATTGAAAGATTCTAAATTTGTAATAGTAGAAGAATAAGTTGCAATATTCCTACTAACTGTGTTTCACAATGAAAGGAATCGTGTCGTTGCTGAAAGATTCCAACACTCTACATCCACAATTTCATCACCTTTCATGGTGAAGGGTGATACGACCCAAAATGTCATGGTCGTGTGTTCTTTTGATATGAAATTCATGTACATTCTAGCAAGGTGGGAAAGGTCTGCTAATGACTCGAATATTTTAAATGAGTGCATGCAAAATGAGGATTTGCATTTTCCATCAGCACCTGAAGGTAAGAAAATTACCTTTCGACATTA
Source organism: Cornus kousa (assembly GCA_025631255.1). Lineage (NCBI taxonomy): Eukaryota > Viridiplantae > Streptophyta > Magnoliopsida > Cornales > Cornaceae > Cornus > Cornus kousa. Next base: position 3,682,851 of record JAOTQH010000038.1, read on the forward strand.
ATATTTAACATTAAAAATAGGTTCAGTTTATTTATTAATATTTAACATGACAGGTAATTTTTATTTGGTGAACTTTAGGTACACCAATCAACCTGGGTTTTTAACCCCTTTCCGAGGTCAACGTTACCATATGCAGGAATATTGTAGGAATGCTAGAGGACCAAGTGGTAGAGAAGAGGTGTTCAATTATAGGCACTCGTCATTGAAGAATGTGATAGAGCGATGTTTTGGGTTGTTAAAGATGAGATTCCTTATATTGAAGCAAATGCCCCTTGTCACTTTGATACTTAAGTTCTTATTGTCATAACTTGTTGGACATTACACAATTTCATAAGATCCCAAGGTGAATCTGAAGAACTTTTTGATGGTGAAACCCCTGAATCTTCTAATTCCAAAAATGTACCTGATGTGGATAACATTGTTGAGGTCAATGCTACTAATTCACAATTGCGACAGATGGATATTTATCATGATCGTATTGCTAACCTAATTTAAGAGAATTGTAATCACTAATTATAGTATGTAATTTTAACTGACATGGATACAATATGGATAACTGTAATAACTAATTATAGTACGTAAATTTAACTCACATGCATACAATATGGATAACTGTTGATGATGCAGGATTCCGCGGCGACCTGAGGTGACATCGTACCTGAAAAAGGAGGAACAAAGTGATCGGGATACCAGTGTGGTACCGGCCTAAGAGTCTCCGATGATCAAGTTAGTGCTAGATCATAAGGGAGGAAAGAAAGCTAAAGGACTTTCTTAGGGATTTTTTTCGTACCTTTTATGTTAATCGATAGCTCTCTTTATAGGGGTGTCAAGTTGTATCGAAGGAGGAGTATTATTCCTCATACTTTTCCAACACGGAAGGGAGAACGTATTCTTTATCCTTATCGAAGATAGTAGAGTTTATCTTGACTTACAGTCTTGTGTGACGGTCAAACTTCCTGGGTGAAGACCCCTCATCAGTTGCCCCCCATTCTTGGGTTTGTTTGTCGAACGTAGAGAATGTAAAGATTTATTCCTGCTATGTGGCGCTCTCTCCTAAAGGGTGCCACGTGGCAGCCTCTCTTAAAGGGTGCCACGTGGCAGCCTCTTGCTTAAGTGGCAGCCTCCTACCACGCAAGCTACCTCTCATAATTAAAAAGAGGATTTTTGGCACTTGGAGGGAGTTTAGAACCCATGACCCCTGGCACCAATATGAAAGGTCTTAACCATATAGGCTACAAAGCCCATGTGCATTTCTTCAGCAAGTAAAGTATATATATGTTATCTTTACTTGTTGGACAAGATAAAAATACATATAATAATGTATATCTATAAATATATAAATAAGGCATGGTGAAGAAAAAGTTAAGGAATAAATCTTTACATTCTTTACGTTCGACAAACAAACCCGAGAATGGGGGGCAACTGATGAGGAGTCTTCACCCAGGAAGTTTGACCGTCACACAAGACTGTAAGTCAAGATAAACTCTACTATCTTCGATAAGGATAAAAAATACGTTCTCCCTTCCGTGTTGAAAAAGTATGAGAAATAATACTCCTCCTTCAATGCAACTTGACACCCCTATAAAGAGAGCTACCGGGTTAACAAAAAAAGTATGAGAAAAATCCCTAAGAAAGTCCTTTAGCTTTCTTTCCTCCCTTATGATCTAGCACTAACTTGATCATCAGAGACTCTTAGGCCAGTACCACACTGGTATCCCGATCACTTTGTTCCTCCTTTTTTAGGTACGACATCACCTTAGGTCACCGCGGAATCCTGCATCATCAACTGTAATAACTAATTATATTAGGACATCAAATATTAAATGCTTTAGTACTTATAGGCGCACTTATGCATAGGCTTAAAGGTGAGCGATCACAATGTGCATGTGGTAGAGGTCCCATGAATCTCTATAGGGCTAGAACTCCAAAAAATTATGAACAACAATTTTATAGGTGTCCAGCTTGAGAGGTATGGCTGACTGAAAATTTTGACTTTAATCTTTTAGGTGTTATTTTTCTTACTGTTTCCTAATTGTATAATTTATATTTCTCGTACTCACATATCCAGGCATTTATATGGGTAGATGAGTTGCATACAAGTTGAAGAACAGGTTCAATCTGACTTAAACAGAGTCATTACAATGAATCAAAATGAATAATGTAGATAAAAGTACATGTTCTTCCTAGGTTATGGATGTCTTACTATTATAATTATGTTTATTGTGATTATCTTCTTCTTGCTCATTATTTTTGTTATTGAAAAATAAAGTTAGATAAATTTCCATCTTGTGTAATATATGACATGTAATAGATACTTAGTTAATTTTGTGTGTTTAATTTGGTATGTAATATCTACTTAATTTCTCTATTTGGATGACCTTGCTGCTGAGAACTGGAATTATTATATTTTCAACTACTTATTCCTTGATGTTGTGTTCTCTTCTCTATTATTTTGGAATTGAGCTTAAGAGCATTTCTAAAATTTGCTAATGAGCCTAAAGAAAGGTTAGCTATATTTTATGTAATACAGTTCTTGCTTGCTTACTAGCATCTGTTATGGACATTTGTCTAATATTTTTCATTATACTATCTGCATATTGGGATTGAGCTTGAGGTCATTTTTAGAAATTTGCAATTAATCCTGAAAAAAGGTTACCTATATTTCATTTATTAGTTCTTGCTTGATTCCTACCATCTGTTATTTATATTTGTCTGATCTTCTTCATGTGTTTAGTTGTGCATATGTTTGGTTGTTATTGTGTACTGCAACTGTTATATTGGGATTGAACTTGAGGTCATTTTCATAAATTTGCAATCAAGCCTGAAAAAAGGTTACCTCTATTTCTTTTACTACTTCTTGCTTGATTCCTACCATCTGTTATTTTATATTTGTCTAATCTTCTTCATGTGTTTGTTGTGCATGTATTTGGTTGTTGTTATGTATTGCAACTATCATATTGGGATTGAACTTGAGGTCATTTTCACAAATTTGCAACTGAGCCTGAAAAAGGTTACTTATATTTCATTTACTACTTCTTGCTCGATTCCTACCATCTGTTATTTTATATTAATCTTCTTTATGTGTTTGGTTGTGCATGTGTTGATTATTGTTGTGTACTACAACTATCATATTGGATTGAGCTTGAGGTCATTTTCACAAATTTGCAACTAAGCCTGAAAAAAGGTTACCTATATTTCATTTACTAGTTCTTGTTTGATTCCTACCATCTCTTATTTTATATTTGTCTAATCTTCTTTATGTGTTTGGTTGTACATGTGTTTGGTTGATGTTGTGTATTGCAACTATCATATTGCGATTAAGCTTGAGGCTACTTTCATAAATTTGCAGTAGAGCCTAAAAAAATGTTAGCTATATTTCATTTACTACTTCTTGCTTGATTCCTACCATCTGTTATGTTATATTCGTCTAATCTTCTTCATTTGTTTGGTTGTGCATGTGTTTGGTTGTTGTTGTGTATTACAACTGTCATATTAAGATTGAGCTTGAGGTCATTTTCACAAATTTACAATTGAGCTTAAAAAAAGGTTACCTATATTTTATTTACTACTTCTTAGATTATGTGATTATGGACTGTCAATCTGTGATTATGGGCATTTATTTAGTATAACATTTGTTTACTATCCATCTGTGATTATAGACATTTGTTTAGTATAACATTTGTTTACTGTCCATTTGTGATTATAGCCATTTGTTTAGTATAATCTTTTGAATCTGCCCTAAAAAAAAAAAATTTAAAGTCTTGGATCAATTTCTAAAACAATTTGATTCAAGGTCTTCGACTTTACTAAATGAAAGACGTTTTAATTTAGAGATTATTTCGATATTACCTAATACAATATTTTTTATGATTTAAAAATTAAAGTTCAAAGTCCATCTTATTCACCAACCAAATGATGTGATTAAATTTTATGGTCCTAGTTTTGTTGTTCAAGAGTTTAGTTTTTTTTCAAACTTACAGAAGCTTGAAGTAACTCAACGTTAGTGATGGGGAATCGATTCAGACAGTAGAATAACAATCAATTATAAGTTGTACCAGGATCACAAAGGTGAATAGGCTTGGATGGAAAAACTCCAGTTAATAATTTACTAACTCTTTAAAAATTACTTTCTAAACTATTGGAGAGAAAATTCGCACGGTCCGTAACGACACCATTTTCCTATAAAACCAACAAGGATCATGTCACTTTGTGTGATGCTAGCCAAGAACGCTCCGACAATCAAGTCAACGAGAGTAGTTAAATGTATATCATTGTATTTAATGCTCTCCACTCTATTTATAATCGCTTCAGAATCAAGAAAGTTACACAAATGTCGAGTGTAGATTTAGTTTATCTTCTTAACTGATCTTCTTTATCCTTTCCTAGTAAAGCATCATCTCCAACAAATGTTATCATTATCTTCGTTCCCTTAAAGAGGAAGTTGAAACAAACTATATGGTTAAGGTGGCTGGTCAACATAGGGTTAATTTTATCACTTCAGATGCCCCATATTTTTAAGTTCGTTTTGGACGCAAAAAACATTATCATGTGGTAAAACTCCATTTTTTTAGCGGAGGAACCTAGGTGCCAAAGTATGGGAATAGTTTCCTAAGGTAGGACCTTGGGACTATTCCCAAATCATACTTTTTTTTTTTGGTTCACCTCATGTTAGGGGACAAAAATCCACTCCAGTACACCTCTCACTTCCGGTGAGGATCCAACAAGCGAGATGAAATCAGCTCAGCTCCTAGTCAGCAAGTTAGTCAATAAAGTTACTGATGTACTCTTTATTTTCCCACATGTACTAAAACCCTATACAACTATACATTATATGTATAGCTGTCGCGCCCGAATTTTTTCCCTCCCTTTCTAAAGGTTATATTAAACACTTATGGGTCAGAAAAGGGTTTTAATGCGATGAAGTGACTATGGTCAAATGTTTTATTTATTTGGAATATGACCAATTTATTAATAATCGGAGTTGCCACCTAGCATAGGATTATGGTGTGCTAGGTCACCTATGGTGTTTAAAGACTTTAGAAAAATAGATGGATACATGAGAGGTCTAATTTGGGCCCTAATGTACTTGACATCCACTTAGCCTACGTAAATTAGATTAATGGGCTCGGGGGTTTGATTATGCATGGGGAAGGTGTTAGGCACCCCATGACACCCGTAAAACATGGTTACCTTATTTTTATATTGCATTCCTAAGTTAATTTATTTATGAAGTTTAAAATGTTACTAAGGAAACTCTTGTGAGATTTTATTTTTAAAATGTTTCTAAGGAAACTCTTGTGAGATTTTATTTTTAAAATGATTCTAAGGAAACTTGTAACTGAAGAAAGTATACATATTTATAAGGAAGTTTATATACTTAAGGAAGTTAATATTTAAAGAAAATATTTGTTTTTACATTAAAAAATATGATTTTTAAAATATATGATTGCTAAACAAATATGACTTTCTAGAAAATACGATTTCTAAAAAATGATATCATTTCAGAAAGTTTGACTTTTTAGAAAATATGATATTTAGAAAATATTATTTCTAATGTCAAATTAATTTGTCGAAAATACTACTTCTAAAGAAAAATAAGATTTTTACAAAAATATGATATTAGGAAAAGTGTTTTTTTTAGCAAATATGATTTCTATTTAAATTTCATGGTTAAGTCCTAAATTTTAATTAAAGGATTAAAATATCTATAAAAAAAAGTAAATCATTTTAAGAATGTAGGAAAAGCTTTATTTTAAGAAAAACATGAAAGATTCTTAAGAGAAATGGCTTTATAGGAAATATTTATTTTAAGATACTATTTTTTAGAAAAGTTTTATTTTAACAGACTGACTTTAAAAAATATTTGATTCTAGGAAAGCAACTATTTTGAACTTTTTATAAAGTGATATTTATACAATTTGTGTTTTAAGAAACATCGTATTTGGAGAACTTTTGTATTAAATTTATTTGTAAATATTATTTTAGAAAAACATTCATTTTAGAAACTATTTTTGAAAATATGCCTAAAAGATGTACGTCATCCCTAAGACACAAGAACGACCTTCCGAGGAGTCCCATGACTCAGCGGAAGCAAAACCGGAGTTAGGGTTTTAAAACCCTCCAAGGAATGGACCAAGGGCAAAATGGTTATTCTAAACTGAAGTGGGTGCCACCGTATACACCATTGGAAAAACAATGAAAAATTAACAAAGATAGACTCAAGAATCACTTGATTCGGAGTCCGAACGGCAAAGAGATTAAGTCTTGAAGTCAAAGGAAGAGAAACCCCATCTCGGTTCGAACTAAATCCTGACATTACCTCACTAAAACTTGAATATCTTGAGCTACAAATTGAATATGAAGCTATAATTGGTACCATTGGAAAGCTTATTTCGACGTGGTCAATTTAGACTTAATAATAGACCAATTCAAAGTTAAAATGAAGAAGATAGACAACTTAAAGTTGGAGATGCAGTGCTGAAATAAGACACACACACACACACACAAAAGGATGGATGAGCGCTCATCCAAGGGCGACGAGTACTCATCCAAGGGAACACCAAAGGCAATACCCTCAACCCTAATTATGAGCGCTTGTCCCCCAAGGACAAGCGCTCATCTAGCTGATAAGCATAGCAGATTCAGAACTTGAGATGCAATTTTGAGGACTTTCTTTTTGAAAAAAACACAAAGAAGAACCCCCTCAAATCATGTTTTCTACCTGACTGTGTGAAATTATGCATTTGACCCTAAATGCATTTCTAGGTTGAAACGAATGTGCACGCAAGTGTAATAAGTGATTTTGGGTGCACGGAAATGGTTCACGGCTCCCTAAAACGGCCGATGCAAAATACAAC
>JAOTQH010000038.1:3695037-3712523 GCA_025631255.1 Cornus kousa
TGAAGGGATCGCTATGGGGACTACATAACGGAGAGCTTGGAATGAAGAAAAGAGTGAAGGACTCTTCATTCGGCTGCATACGCACAAATTGATTTGACAAATGTGCCCCTCTATTACATTTTTGGATGGATTAATTATAATAATTTGTGTTGATAACAAAAAATATATCATCTTTTTACAGTTTTGGAGTTTCTCCTTAATAGAAAAATCCATCTTATGAAGATGTATTGTTTGTCTGTCTTTGCAAGAAATGGTAGTAATTTGCATGTTTCAGTTAAAATTTTAGTTCTTCCCCGGTATGTTGTAGCATTTAGATATAATTCAAATGATAATAAGGAATATTCATTAACTAAAAATAAAATGAGGATTATTCTAAAACATTTATCTATTGCAGAACCTAGTTTGCGTGTGGTACACGAATTAAATGGGCACGTACCAATTTTGGGAAAATATTATATTCAGAGTTGAAAGATACGTTTAATTCGTGTTTATACTTTAGGGTAATCTAATTATTTTTTTATTTATTTTGTTCACGTTTTTAATGGTGTATTTTTCTCAAACATTGTGACCACTCAGTGTTTTACTATCAGTCAAAATTTTTTTTTTAATCTCTTATTATTGTCAATCCAATGTTTGATCTTTAATCAAAGTAATGAAACACATATATATACCTTATGGAATACTATAATTTTGAAGAATCATAAATTTTTATTAATGTTTGTAGACATTTATAAATTTTTTGTTTTGTTTTGAGATCTTTTAAATTTTGTTAGAATTATTATTATTATTATTTTGGAAGTTTGTAAATCACTACATTCACTAGATTTTTAAGTAGAATATAAAAATATTTTCACAAATATCAAACCATATACTTATGCATTTATTATAAATATATAGCCTATCAAGGAAAAATGGGGAAAAAAAAAAAAAAAGTGGGATGCATTTTGGGATCATGTTGAACAAAACCCTAACTACCATGCAGGTATTTCAATAGTCAAATCACATTTATCCGGGGTAAAGGTAAAAATATTGAAATTTGTTTAAAAGTACCTAAGAGATGCGCAGCTGCATTTTATTTTTAATTTAGGCAACATAGTTGATTAATTGAATTATAATTTTTTTTCATTAATTTTGTGATGAATTGATCATGTTATGCACCTATGGTTATTGATTAATTATATTTAAATAGTTTATTTCTGTTATGATTATTGTGATAGTGTTAATTTTAATATATTTATTTTATTATTTGTTACCTATTATTCAATGTCCTTACAAACATATGATATATAAGAAATTAATAAGATTTGTATAGCCAAATTTTTGGTCCCGAATTTCTAGTGCATATAACGTATTATACACGTACGCATTTGTGTTCGTATTTTTACATTTTCATTTTTTAAAAACAAATTTTTTAAACATATTTTAAAGAATATATATTAAATTATACTTGTACGTTTCCGTACCCATATTTTTTCCGTACCGTATTTTACTAACTATGCTCAGACCTTTCCTAAATTTGTTAGTTGACTATGAAAAATGACTTTAAATGTAAAAAGTCAATAATAACCTCATTTTCATACAAGGAAAAACAAAATTATTATTTTATAAAATTTACTTCGCAAGAAAAGAAAACGCGTTAAAGGTGTCGTATATACATTATTGTTGTTCAAAGTTATCCCACTTATATAATTTTTTGTATTTGCATGTATGTTGTTAACATTAATATATATTATCAACTAATATGCAAAAAAGGGCGAAAAGTCCATTTTTGGGTTGTTCAAAGCGCTCCCTGCTTTGCTGTGAGTGCTCAACGCGCGCACTGGGGTGCTCAGGACACACTCTGAGCGCTCTGAGAATGCCCACGGAGTGCTCCGAGGGTGTCTACCGAGAGCTCGAGGTTTGCGCTGGAGTGCCACGAACATATACGTCAAATCTCAATGGAGGACAAAGTAATAAACGTTAAACGACTTATTTATGTGTAATTTACTCAAATCCCAGAAAAAATTAGTGTAATTTCCTCTTAAAAATATCTCCATTTCTGAATACAACTAGACTATGTAACGTTTTTAAATTGTAAATTTTAAAGTTTCTGCCTCTCTATTCCATGTTTTTTTGGCCCTTTCATTTGGTTCTTAAAACTCAAATAAATGTAGGTGGCAGAAGGGCCATTCACATAATCCAGTTTGTACTTTTTGTAACGTGACGCAGTAGACTTGGTGCAGGAGTCCCTATGCGTATATGTATATATATAGACACACATATAGAGATATATATATATATATATAATATATTGGCAAAAGAAGAAATAATTATGTAGTATGTAATTATGTATAGTGTGTGTAATAGTGTGTGGGCGTTAATATAATGAATGTCCACCTAAAGCAGTGACATGTTTCCATGTGGGTGAGAAAAGGGTCGGGCGTGCATTCACAGGTTGACGTTGTAGTTGGGCGGCGGAGGAGTACTACGGATGCGGCGAATACCGGCGGGTTCTCAGGTGGGAATGGGAAGGAATCCATCTCCATCCCATAACTAACACCAACACCACGCCACAAACTTCTACTAACTAAACCTAACTTTCTACTCTTTTATTCACAGTATTTTAATTTTAATTTCTCATTTGTGTCGTGTCAAGCTCACGCATGCCATCAAAAGTCGGTCTGTCCCTTTTGTATTACTTTGTGCACAGAGCTTCTCTAGATCTTGGAAGTTGGAACACACCCACTTGATTCCTATTTAAGAGTAGTTGACCAAATTAGATCAAGGTCATCATCTAATTAAAACAAAATTAAACTTAAAATAATACGACTTTTTAAGCCAATTTTGAACCCATAAACACTAATTATCAATGCTACTTAATTGGAGTGAATTAGGGAAGCACTTCTACCCCCAAATGGTATAACATGTAGAGTTTTGAACCGAAATGTGATTAAAAGTATGTGTGAATACTTATCTGATTAATAAATTATATATAGAGAGTAAATTTTTTGAAGAAAAAAAATATTTGTTCTTTTAATTATAAATGTGATTGTTAAATAAATAATTATTAATTTTAGATATTTAAAATATAATTTAATTTTTTTGAAATTTTAAAAAATTAATAACTTATCACCTCAAGCGTGTTGGTAAATATGGACTTTGACCAGTGAAGAAAAACTTCCAGTCCTAGAGAAAGTCCGGTGGCAAATTTACATTGAGAGGGATTGTGGTAAAGAGCTGGGAGGTTGGTGTAATGGGTCAGGTGGGACAAACCTCTAAACAGTTGGCTTGGACTTTAATGTATTAAAAATATGTTACCCCCATAATTTTTTATAAATCTCACTGCGCATTTGACTAAATGGTGTGCACAAATTAGTGAGACGAATCAAATATATATATATATATATATATTCAATTTTTAGTCTATTTTATGTTGTTAAAAAAAGCTGGAGGAAAAGAATGATAAAACGCTCACATAAGCATAGCCGTGTTGGCAGAGATTTGAAAGATAAGTTCTTGAAACTTCGCTTTCGAAATGCATTTCTAACTTAAATGGTGTGTGTTATAGGACCGATATAACGTGTTCTAAGAAAGAAAAAAAAAAAAAAAATGAATGAAAAAATATCTCCTTTCATCTAGTCAGCACTCCACCCTCCCTTCTAAAATGATTATGAAATTGGTTAAATTATTTTGAAGCTAAAATTAAAATTAAAATAAAAAATTCACACAGTTGCGAAATAGGGATGAGAAAATATCGTCTCCCTTAATCCGTTTTGTTTGATGAGTTATGCTAAATCAGGTGGGAATGGGGTTGGAATTTTCCGGACCCATCCCTGAATACAAGAGATGTGTTAAAATTTGATTCGTGATTTAGCATATGATTATTGTTAATCAAGAAGTTTATAACATGTTATATATTAAAGAAATGTAATTGAAAATGACCCCAAACTACTAAAAGACAAAAATAGTACTAATTGGTCCGGGCTTTGAAGTCTGTCACCATGGAGTCTGGGTTTGAAATAATGTTGGTGTAGGGTCTATAGACTAAAACTAGTTTTGTCGGTGGCGCGTTTCTTCTCTGTCATGTACTGCTAACATTGAGACCTAATTTGTTTTCAAGTGTAAATATGAAATTTTTTCTATGCTTTTATTCTTGGAATAATTACATATTTAATTTCAAAGTTGATGGGTACAATAAAGAGATTATAAGATAAAGTTGAAACCAGCTTTATGACTTGGAATGAATATGAACCAAATTAAAGTCGCTGACTACGCCCCACTATGGCACCTTCCATGGCTTTGTGCAATTATTTTTGTTAGACGGAGTATTAATTTATCTTCTATCTAACGGTATACATGACGTGGTCAATGAATGAGGAATATGAGATCAAGCACCGTCATATAAGTATGGAAATATAAGTGTATAAATATATATATAAGTATGAAAATATACTGTACTGTGTATATAAGCAGTCATTTGATACATGGTGGATACTTGGTGGATCAATTTAATAAAAATTAATTTTGTGTGTCTCATTTTTTCAGTAAAGAGTCTAGATTAGTGTCAATGGTCTAACCATCTAATTTCTCAAGTAATAGATTTTTAGAAATTTTACTTTTTTTTTCATTATTTATTTATTTGATTATTGACAAGAAATTTATATACTCACTTTGCTAAGACTGAATCCTTACAATCAAAGGCGGATCCAGGATTTCTCGTTAGGGGTAGACTAATATTAAATATAAATTTAATAACAAAATTTCTTAAGAAAAAAAAATAATAAAAAAAATTATAATATAAATATTTGAATTCAAAGATTGCAAAATATCTAAGTTGTACTCGACGAGTCTTGAAAGACTCGAATTCGTCAATAATAGACTTCAAGTTAATTTTCCAAACAAGTTCTCGTTCAAGGTTGATGGTCATGCAGTCAACAAGAAATTCATATCCAATTTTGCTACGCATCACTGTTTTAACACGTTTCATGCTTGGGTGGGAGGCTAAGGTGGGCTAATACTAATTATTATTATTATTATTATTATTATTATTATTTTGGGCTGGGCTAATATTAGTATAGTAAAAAAATACATATATATATATTTGGTGGGCTACAACCCACCTTTTCCCACCCCTATGTCCGCCTTTGCTTACAATCCACTTTGGGAGGTACAGAAATACCACCGGATTATAAGGCCCTTGATACTTTATTTATTTATTTATTTTTGAAGTAAGTATTCTTCATCCACATAGTTACAATATTTGACGATAGTGGCGCGTTGGACCTTTTAAAACATAATTTACTACTTGACACATGTAATCTACCGTCCCACATGTACCGGATAATTACTATATATGAAAATTCTCAGGGTGACCCGCAATGGGATTCAAACTCACTACCCGTTAAGATTTAAGGTGAGAGAGTCTTTACCGCTAAGCTATTCCTAATCAAATAATTTAATTTGTTTTTCTTTCACCAATCTTCTCGAGAGAATTGAAGTACAAATAAGTTTTAAACTCAAACAGACCTGCAATGACAGCGAGCTCATACTTTGTAATCACAGTAACAAGCATCGAGAAAATCCTATTAGATTGACACTTGATTTGATATGAAGAGAATGGGAACATAAGTCACATTAGGGGGTGATAATATTTGACATGACACGAGATAAGAGGGTTTGAACTAATCATGTTTATGTCGTAATCGTGTCGACATGGATTGACTAGCTAACTAAACGTGTCGTTTTCGTGTTTGACCCTATAAATATGATTATGACACGATTAACCCGATTAACTAAACGTGTCGTGTTCGTGTAAAAAATGACTCATTTAGCTTAACGTGTAGAATAAACATGTCGTATTCATGTCAAAAATAACTTAAACGTGTCTTTTCGTGTCATGTTAAGGCTTGACTCATTTATTAAACATATTACGCATATCGTGTCGTGTTACACGTGTAATAATCGTGTCATATTCGTGGTAAGAGTTTTAAACATAATTAATAATCGTATCGTAATCGTGTTTGTATCATAATCGTGTCGATACGAACACAATATGCCAACACGAACTGTCACCTTAAGTGCCGGATGGTTTAAACCACAATATACTTTGAGTGTATATATACCATTACTATATTTTAATGCATGATTGTGTTCTTGTTGCAGTAGTAATTTGAGAGTCGCTGAGCAGCGGAAACAAAGGGGGTCAAATTCCTTTGCCATCAGTAACATTTGTTGGATAGAAGTATATATACATTACACATATATGAATATGATGGTGGTAGTTATTTTACTCATTAGCGCCATAAGAATTTAACACCCAACAAATTCAAACTTCAAAATGTTCGACTTTGGCTCACCAAAATGAATAAACCGTTTCAGCTTATGCTAATTAACTTATATATTCATGTTAAATGAGTTTAACATTTTATTTTGAAAATTAATATTATCTCAATTGTAAAGTCCTTCAATTGCCTTACTCTTAACCATGATTACGAGATTTCAGCTATTGCATCACGTGGGGGCAGAGCAATATTTCAACAAACTAGCACCCCACCCAAGTTTTCAAAAGGGTGCCTAAACATTGACCTACATTTAAGGAAGTACACAGAATTAGGACTTTGCCGATCATAAAGTCAAAATCACACACTTAGGGGCTTTCTAGTAATTTTGTTAAGTCCTCTTATCTAATTATGAACACTTTCTTACCAAAAAAATAAAAGAAAAATGTTAAAGTTCACCTAAATCTTTTCCTAATTTTAACTTGAACGGACTGAATACATAAATGAACCGAATTTAAAATCATCTTGTCTGACACAAGTTGAACACAATGCAGCAATGAACCGATTGAAAATGAACTAAATCATTTACTAGTGTTTATATCTTGTTATGATAAAATATTTTTACCAATTTCATATACCATGTTATATGTGTGTTTATAACTTTAAACCGATATATAAGACAAGAAAAAGAATCAAGAGATTCAAGTCTAAAAAGACATGTATGATTACTAACTAAAATAAATAAATAAATAAATAAAAATTTGATCATAAATTTATTTAAGTTTTTTCTCACATTTATATACAATTATGATAATTTACAATCTCTCTGATAATTAAAAATCAACTCTTTGCAGGAATTTGAATTCTAATGAGATAATCAACCTTAAAAATTTGATTTTATAACAACTATTTAAAAATTCAAAACTCAATCCATTTATTACGTTATCAATCTCTCTTGATATTTTGTATTGCATGATTGATTTAAAGTGGGCACCGATCAATGTACATGAGAGATCCAACCACACGGTCCACACCACACAAAAGGCATTAAAAATACCAACCATGGACTAGCCCCTCTGTGTTCTGTTTGCCTGTTCCACCTTTTGACACGTCTCTCTCTTCCATTTTACTCAGATTTATTACTCTTTGCAGTTACTATATTCTCTCAATCTATATAAATTTATGTAATATATATTGGTACTGATGGGTTTAATACTAGAGAGTAGAGAGAAGATAAATGGGTATTTATAGTTTGGTCAATGGTAGGGGCATGGATGGATAGAGACATTATACACACACTATAAACATATACATACATACATACATACATATATATATATACATACACACACACACAGAGCCCCACCAGATGCAATACACAGCCGGCCACTGCTCTGTCACAGCAACACTGCCAATCATCTCTATTCAAGACCGCGTTTCCTAATTTTTTTTGTTGTTAGCTCTTTCTTTCTACTTGCCATTCCGTTGATTTGCTTTTGTCTTTTTCACATCTAATCTTTTGGTCGTCTTCATGCTCATCGGATATATATCAACTAAGGATATATATACAGAGAGAGAGAGAAAAATGATTGGTGAAAGATTATGAGACATTGATCATTTTGGATATACAGGGCTTCTTCAAGAAGAGGGATTTGAAAGCGTTACTTTGGTGATATTAATTAATTGTTAATGGGTTGCTTTCCGTGTTTTGATTCAAGGGGTGAGGATGAAAAATTAAATACAGAGAAACAGAGAGATGATCACAAGAATGGTCTTCCAACAGTCACCTCCAACATATCTAAACTCTCTTCTGGTAAGTCTCTCTCTCTATACCTAGATATATATATATATAGATGTATTTTTGTTTGATCTGATCTGGGTATTTCTGTTTTATTAATTGTTCTGTTGTTTTGGGTTTTGTATATGATTTTGGTTGATCTTATCTATCAGATTTATCATGTTTTGGTACTCGATTTGAAATTAAAATTGGATGAGGATTGTAAAGAATTGACCTTTTTATGTGATAAAATGAGATCTAAAAACATATTTAATTTGGTTGCATAAGTTTTATCTATTTGATGGTTTTAAGAAATTAATAGTTTGACTTTTTCATATATGTTCTGAATTGGTTTATGAGCTCAATTTGGTGATTTAGATTTTACATGGTATTGCACTCTGACTGGAGCTAACCTATTGATAATTAGAATTTGAAGGCTGTTTGTTTAGAAGTGTTTGGCCAATTTATAAACCAAATTAACATTATCAAATATGTTTATCCTTCAGATCTGTTTTTTAAAACAATAAATTGAAAACATTAAGGTTTCCGATGGGGGCGTTCATAACTGGTTTGGATTATAGCTCAATTGGGTTTCCCTCCTTTGTGGTTTTGTGTGCACCAAAGTCACAAACTCCCAAAACTTTGGAGCTGTGTTGCGAGATTTTGAGGGCCTTACAGTTTTGATCTTGGCATTGTTGATTGAGATGGCATGATTTAACAACTTAATCGTGCTTGATCTGTGTTTTGATTGAATTTGCAGGAGGAGAGAGGCCAAGACCAAGAAGCAATGTGGGGTTAATGAAGGAAGCATCAGGTCTGAAGGATGTACCCAATATTAATATTGCTGCCCATATATTCTCATTTCGTGAGCTTGCAGCTGCAACAAAGAATTTCATGCCGGACTCTTTCTTAGGGGAAGGAGGATTTGGACCTGTGTACAAAGGGCGGCTTGAGAGCACGGGTCAGGTAATTCTCTCGTTCTTACTTTACTTAATTAGTTACTAGTTAGTTGTTTCAAATGGTTTTTTTTAAAGAACATGCTTTCCAAATTTTCATAGTAGAAGGCAACTGAGACACTGCCGAGAAAGACTTCGAGTCATTGACAGTGGAAGCCTCAATATTGTATTTGTTGAATTACATTGGCTTTGAAATTTCGCTTTATGCTCCCCTCTCACATTGTCGATCAAACTTTCCTACCACTTCTTCCTTCTATTACTCTTCTTGCGTCTCCAATTTTTAAGTTTACCCTGCATTACATGATCTTCCATTTCGATCATTTCAATTTCAATTTCAATTCAAACATCAAATATCACAAAAGAGTGTGGGATTCCCATCCCCGTTTGCAAATATAGAAAAGTTGAAGAAGGGATGGGGGTTGCATTTTGCTCCAACTCTTTAGACCAACATCATTATCATCCTTACCTTAATCCCATATGAATGGTGTCGGCCACATGAATTCACTTTTTTCTTTCTTTTCTATTATATGTCATCTCATCTATTATATTTAATTTAAAATAATTTCTTATAACTTTTTTCCATGTATATCTAACCCTCCACACCCTACAATGGCGGGAGTGTTGTGCACTGCGCTAGCCCTTTATTCCAACAATTTATATTAACTCAATGTTTCCATTAAATTCCCACTATACATTGATAATTCTTTTACTTGAGTTTATGTCTAGCTTCATGCAACAATAGTGTGTGCCATTTTAATTAATTATGCATTCGCTGTTCATCCCTACATATTTTCCCCCATGTTGTGTTTGGCATACAAGAATGCAATGCCCATTGCATCCATTCTTTTGTTTGGTAGGAAAAGCGTGAATGATCATTCTAGGTGGAAAAGAAAGAAATTCATTCCACATCTCAACCTATGGAATGACCATTCCATTCCCAAGTTTTATATATATATATATATATATTTTTTCACGTTCCCAAAAAACCCTCACGTTCAAAGTCCAAAAACTGCTACCATCGCCGCTGCCATTTTCACCACCACATTGCCACCACCATCGCATCGCCACCTCCACCACCACATCGCCGCCTCCACCACCACACTGCTGTTGCCACTAACGCCTTCCACCACCACCATCTCCACTGTCTTCCACCACAATAACCACCACCGCCACTGTCACTGTTACCTTCCACCATTGCCGCTGCCTTCCACCACCATCGCCGCTGCCTACTACTAACGCTACTGCCTTCCACCACCACCTACACCACTGCCACCGCCTTCCACCACCACCGTTGCCACCTTTCACCATCGCTACCTCCGCCGCCACCGCCTTCCATTACCTACACCACTGTCGCTTTCCACCAACTCCATTTCTTTTAAAAAAATTATAGAAGAATGTTATTTTCTTATTTTAATTTATTTGTCATTGAGAGGCGTATTTTGGAGAATTCAATTTGAAATTGATTCCATTTTAGGTTTTAAATTGGTCCAACCACATACAATAATAGTGATGATCTCAATTTCTACATCATTTCATACTTGTAACCAAACTCATATATTCGTATAAATTGTAGGATTGGCTACATTTAATTCTGGTCAGCAAGTAATGCCCATGCTTTTATTATTTAAATTTTTTTGCTCTCTTGACTTTGCATTTGTTCTGATGATGATGTTTGTCTTAAATAGGTCATTGCTGTTAAACAATTGGACAGGAATGGGCTTCAGGGTAACAGGGAATTTCTGGTGGAAGTTCTCATGCTCAGCCTCCTGCATCATCCTAACCTAGTGAATTTGATTGGGTATTGTGCTGATGGGGACCAGAGGCTTCTTGTCTATGAATTCATGCCCTTAGGATCGTTAGAAGATCATCTACATGGTAACCTTCTATTGCATGTGATTCCCTTTGTCTGATCACATTATTGTTCTTGTTTTTTTGTGCTTCACATAAATCCGAACTCCTTCGTATGGGATACAATCCAGGATGATGTTGATGATTTGTGCTTCGCATAATGTGCATGTTGTCATTTTGGAGACTGCAACAACACTCAGTTATGTTAAACTATTGCATTCAATGCTTGATATTGAGAAATGGGGACTAATTTAATTGTTGTAGGAACATAAGTCGACAACTGAACCAGCTATGAATGACAAAGAAGCATGTGATTGGACAACAGTAACTAATGAGCTTCATTTGGGGGAAGATTAGGAAGGATCCATTGAACCTTAAATTGGTCCTGGTGGAGTGGGTTTTGTGTAGGCTTTCCATCCTTCTGAATGATGCTTTGCAATGTTGAGTTAGCGATCAAAAAGAGAGAGAAAAAAGCAAGGACCTGTGAGATGGTTTGAGCAAGATAGCGTCAAGGAGAAGAGGTGACTTCGTATTAGATAGAAGTGATGAAAGTGGCTGACCAAAAAGGATGTAGGCTGAGCTAATGAGAATGTGTTAGGATCTTATACTATAGTGAAAAGGGTGAACCTTCTCATTTATTCCTTTTCTATGTGTGATAGCCATATTGAGAACTTAATCATACCAAAAAATAATTGGAGAAAGTTTTATAATTTTTGGTATTTGGATCTCTTAAATCATGTAACCAACTATTAGTATTTATTTCATTAATATTTAAAATGCTTTTTACGCAGATATTCCCCTTGCTAAAGAACCATTAGATTGGAATACAAGAATGAGGATAGCAGCGGGTGCAGCCAAAGGTTTGGAATACCTCCATGACAAAGCAAACCCTCCAGTTATTTATAGGGACTTCAAGTCATCTAACATATTATTGGACGAAGGATTTCACCCAAAGCTTTCTGACTTCGGGCTAGCAAAGCTTGGTCCTACGGGTGACAAGTCACATGTATCAACCAGGGTCATGGGCACTTACGGTTATTGTGCTCCTGAATATGCCATGACCGGGCAGTTGACAGTGAAGTCTGACGTCTACAGTTTTGGGGTAGTCTTCTTAGAGCTTATTACTGGACGTAAAGCCATTGACAACAAGCGACCCCAAGCAGAACAGAACCTTGTCATATGGGTAATCCACTTTATTATTTTGTAGTTTAATTTCCTTATTTTCCAGTATGGTGGATGACTGAGGCTATGGCCTTAAACATAGCGGAATGGAAAAATAGGATTCATTTAGCCAACCCCAAGCAATTGGAAAAATGCTTGGTTGTTAGTGATGTTGAATTTTCCAGTATGGCGGACGCTGCCAGTGTAGGCAATGTTACCCGTGTAATAATTGGTTGTTGGTAATGTCTTTATGAATTTGCAGGCGCGTCCTTTGTTCAATGACCGCAAGAGATTAGCAAAGTTGGCAGATCCACTGCTCCAGGGTAATTTTCCAATGCGAGGTCTCTACCAGGCTCTAGCTGTGGCATCCATGTGTATTCAAGAACAGGCTGCTGCCCGTCCCCTCATTGGGGATGTGGTCACTGCCCTCTCTTATCTGTCGAATCAGGCGTATGACGCTAGCGCGTCCCTTGGGCATGGCAACAGATTTTCCGGGGATAAGGATGATAAAAGAAGCAAAGATGAGAGAAATGGAAGAATATCAAAGAACGAAGAGGGGGGAGAATCCGGACGCAAATGGGACCTGGAAGGACCTGAGAAGGATGACTCTCCGAGAGAAAATGCAAAGAATACAGAAAGGGAACGAGCTGTTGCAGCTGCAAAATTGTGGGGAGAGAATTGGCGAGAGAAAAGAAGACAAAGTGCCCAAGGCAGCTTTGATGGCACTAACGGGTAATACTCGAACGTAAAACACTTAAGCTCCATCTTCCACCTTGCTGCTTTTCTACTTCCAGACCAGAGGAGTTGAGACATTGAAAGTTGAGCTTTCCATGAGCGCGTTTAAACAACTTGCCTTGTGTTTGGAGCTCACGGGGAAGGAAACTGGGCTCAATATTCCTCTTTTTTATTGCAACTTTTGTTTTTCTTTTCCTCAAAGGAGAGGAATAAGAGTGTAAATTGAGAATCAGATTAGGACGTATTTTAAAATTTTGTGAGCAAACACGTCTCATGTTATACCTCTGCTAGAATTTGTAGGTTGTTTCTGCTCTTAAACATTGTATGGTGTCTGTAATCTTTTTCAGCAATATGTTATAAAGTGATTGATGAGTTATATTATTAATGACCTCATCACCCTCCTTTCTGGGAATCCTATACTTGCGCAACATCTGATATTTAAAGCAGATTATTGTAACTCTAAAATTCTCTGTTTTATAGCAAAAAGAATGTGTTTCACAAAAATGTGTTCTTAAATCAAATAAATAATTTTTTTAAATCCCTAACGTGTTAAAAAGTGTACAACATGGTGATTAAAAATAAAAAATAAAAATACGGACTCCTACACAAGGAGGAGAAAGAGTTGCTTGTGGTGGTAGTTGTTGATGTGATGATGAAATGAGTAAAAAAATCTTTATCTATAATATTGACGTTTTAACATAATACGTGTAGATGGTTGATGGTAATGGAGTAAAAGTAAAATTTACTCGGTGAAAAATTATGCATTTACACAAGCACAACGTGTGTCCTATCAAATTTTATCTAGCTCCTCAAAATTTCTTTCATTTTCTCTGTCGGAATTTGTGGACGATGACAATGGAAAATTACACCACTCTCCAAATTGTTCAGAAAACCCCAAACTCACCTGTTTTCTATCTATACCTTAATCGACCATCGCTTCGAAACGCTCTGTCTCCCGACTTCTTCACAGAATTCCCCAATGCCTTATCTTCTCTTGACCAAAACCCTAACGTTGGCATCGTAATCCTCTCCGGTAACGGCGATCACTTCTGCTCTGGTATCGACTTCAAAACCCTAAACACAATCACCGGGGCTGTCCAGCCGAGTGACCGCGGACGCACCGGCGAACGCCTCCGACGGGAGATCAAGGGCTTTCAGGAGGCAGTCACGGCCATTGAGCGGTGCCGGAAACCAGTGATCGCCGGTATCCACGGCGGTTGTATTGGCGGCGGTGTTGACATCATCACCGCCTGTGATATTAGGTATTGTACGGAGGAAGCTTTCTTCACTGTGAAGGAGGTTGATTTGGCCATCACGGCCGATCTCGGAACGCTTCAGAGGTTGCCAAGAATCGTTGGTTACGGTAATGCAATGGAGTTAGCCTTGACGGGACGGAGGTTTTCGGGATTGGAGGCGAAGGAGTTGGGCCTGGTCTCTAGGGTTTTTGCTTCTAAGAAAGCCATGGAAGAAGGTGTTAGAACTATTGCTGAAGGTAGTTTGATCCTTTCATCCCTTCTGTTTTTCCTTTTACCTTAATTTATTTGTTCTAATCTACCTGATAGGGTGTTTTAGGGTTCCATCTTTTAGCATATTGCATTAATTTAAGAACTTAAACCAGTTTTAAGGATTGATTTGATTTGAGAGAAATGGGAGGACAAAGAAAGAAAGAAATTGGAGGGAAAGTTAACAGTGTTTGGTATAGAGGGATTGCCTTCTCCATGTTATAAGCTCTATTAATTTCATTGATAGTCCATTTCCATAAAGTTCTTTCTCTAGATATTCTAGGTTGGTTAGTCTCAAAATTTATTCACATAATCTTTCTTGAAACGGTCCTGTTTACTGCTGAAGTTCTCATTAATCCACTACAGTTTAAATATTGATATAATCTCTCTAAGGAACTTATATTGCAACTGATTCAACTATATAAATAGAATTGAAGATACACAAGAGGCAGCATTAAGGTAGTAGTCGCAAATTTTAAGGGCTTGCTTGGTTTGTAACTCTGACGGTTTTCAAGAACTCAGAAAACAGAAAATTGTTATCAGAGAACAATCTTTTGTAGTTCGCTGAAAGCAGAAGTTTTTCTAACTGGATTTTCTGAAAACTGAACCAAGCTGAGTTTTTTGTACTATTTTCTGTTTCAGTTTTTTGTTCTCAGAAAACTGTTTTCATAGTTACAAACCAAGCATGATTCTCTGGAAAAACTAAATGTCAAGGAATGTCTTGTTTGCTCTGATGCTTGGTGTGTTGGGTTGTGAAAATTGCTTGATGCAGATCTTGGCTCTCTCCATCATATTGCTTCACACCCTATCTCCACTAAACAATCACTATCAAAACCATCAATTGATGTATGGGGGGCTACCGAAGGAGGTAAGCTAGATTTGGGGTTTTATTTTTAGGACAGAAAAATGCTACTAGAAAAGAAGAAGATTGATGGAGGAGTTTATTGTGAGAGAATGAAAAATGGGAGAGGGTAGCTGAATTTGGAATTTTTTTTTTTTTTTTTTGTATCCTAGAGTGGGAACAGGGGAGAGCGAGGGAGGAGGAAAGAATGGTTGGCTACTACATGTTGCATCTCTTCAAAGAAAGCCCTAGTTGATCGAATGAGTTTTGGTAAATTTAGGTATATGAAAATACAGATAGGAAGGGTCACTAAAATAAAAGCAAAATGAGACATGTGATTATTTGGAAAATATTTTCAATCTTCATGCCAACCACTGGAAATTGTTTTTTAGAAAATGTTTTGCAAGTTAAAGACTTGACATCTTAATCAAGTTTTTAAAAGAAGTAAAAAAGGCATGCCGACTTTGGTGTGCAATTGTAAATAATATAATTTGAATAAACTTTATCATTGTATATTATGTCTTTTTGTTTTCAAAATTTCCCATGTTTGTTGTTTATGCTGTCAAAGTTAAGCTTTCAGTAGGTTAGTTTCTGAGGTTTAATTTGTGCTATACATGTGTGTAAATCAGGGTTTTTGTAGAGAAGAAAAACCAGGCTGTAGGATGGTACCATTTTCTTAACGTTGTTAAAAATAAATAAGTAAAAGAATATTTGTCCAAACCGAATCAAACGTTCACAATATGAGGTTTGTTCAATTTAATACTGAAGCTATTGGTTCAAGGATTAGACTATGAAGTGGCAACAGGTTGCATCAATTTTTGGGTTGATGACTGATGGATCAGTCACGACCTAGATTCAGTTCCCCTGCCTGTGACAACACTGCTGTTGAATGTGTTTTGATTGTTTTACTAAGAGATGCTGTGTTCAGGAATTGCTGCGAAGTCTCCTCTTGCTGTGACTGGGACGAAGGCTGTGTTACTCAGAAGTCGGGACCTGACACTGGATCAAGGTTTGGATTATGTTGCTACATGGAATTCTGGTGTCCTCATCTCTGATGATATTGTAGAGGCAGTCTCAGCATACGAGCAAAAAAGAAAACCTAAGTTTGCCAAGCTTTGATGGTTCCTACCTGACGTGGCTTCGGTAGCCCTGTTGTATTAGACTTTTTTGTTGGGTACGATGTAAGACATCGTGTACTTGTGTAATAAGGTCTCAATCAATTATTGTATATTGAATTTTCATGTTATTTCTGCTCAAATAAATTTTGCTTAATTGCATACTTTTTGTGATCTATAAATCATATAACCATGACTGAATCGCCATCTTCTACTGCCAGCTTATGATAGATAAGGGGTTCCATATGAGGCAATCAGGCTTTCGCTCGTATACTTCGTCTAATTGGCTTGTTTTTATTGATTTTGTACACTACATATATACAGAAAGATATATGGTGCTAGGACAACAGCAAAAAAAAAGGGGCATGGCAAGGTTATGGGGAGGGGAACCTTTGGTATTTTAAGGAGTTTTTATTTTTATTTTTTGGGTCAATGGCAAGAATGGCAGGGGTTAGCTGTTGGAGATGGATAAAATGAAAGAAAAATCCGCGTGCCCAGTTGGAGAGGAGGGGGAGGGTACAAGGATCAAATATAGATTTTCACACGCAAAGAATAATTCAACCACTCGAACAACATGGCACCAACATTGGAGTGAGAGTGCTAGCCTACACTCCCTGTGGCTTTGTGTAGCCCATGTCATTGCCCAAGAAAGAAAAGAAAAAGTAGTTCCTTAGCTTGAAACGTGTGAAAACGCAATCTCAAGTTTTTATGTTCGTCTAGAGGACCAGCCATTTTTGGGCCCAAAGGCAAACTTCAAACTGAACCTGGCCCTGGCATAACAATGGGCTAATCTATATTTAAATTGTTTGGATCTAGGTCAGAAGTTTTTTTTCCGAAGACCTCCTACCTCGTGTTTAACTCGAGGGGTTGACTATAGTAGTACGTTACTTGAACTCGTGCCTCGTTAAATATCAGGTTTAAGGTTCAACGTCTCTTGAGTGTAAACATTTTTTTGGGAGTTATGTTCGTAGGTGAAAGCTCGAGCTTTACCCGACTTGTGTGAAAAGGGTGTTTTGCATGATGTTCTAGATATTTAATTGTTGAAAAATCCCGAATACCTGATTATTTAAAATAATAATTATTATTTTTTATTTAAAAAAAAAACATGAGCAGTAAAGTTAAAGGTGATCTAGTTTGCTTTAGAGTGGAAGCATAACTCACCTTCGAAGAATGAGGGAAACAAATGTTCCTTTCGATTTAGGTTGATGTTCACATGACAATAGACAACTTTGCTCTCATCTTTTGGTCATTTGAGTTTTGAGGAAGTTACTTGGACGTCATGTGTGGCTTGACA
>JAOTQH010000039.1:2934-16975 GCA_025631255.1 Cornus kousa
ACATTATTCGATCCGTGGTCAATATAAAATTGACCACGGATCGAATAATGTAACTATATCAAGCCAATTAAATTTCATATTGACCACGGATCGAATAATGTAACTATATCAAGTCAATTAAATTTCACTTTCACTAAATGAATGGTAAAACTCAGATGAGAGGGTAGATGGTAGATGTTCTATGTTCAAATCCGATTTTAGACCGAGACGTGGGGAAACTCAAATGAGAGAGAGGTATACGGTTAAATAACAAAATTGTTTTGCCACTTACTCGTTACTGTCACATTTGCAGTATTATGGTTATTAGTATTATTTTTTGAAATTTTTTCATAATTTTTTTTCAAAATTAATATTATATATCGGTTAAATTTTCTCTCTTTTTTTTTTTACAAAGCTGACAGGAGGTGAGCAGAGAAGGGCCCCCAATCGTGATCCCATTGAAGCCCTCTCTCTCTCTCCCTCTCTCTTAAATCTATCTAAAATTAAAACACTCTTATCTCTCTCTGATATATAACCTCAATCTTGACCTAAATATCTTTCTTTCTTCGCCGCTTTACGACACCCATTTACGACACCCATCGCGAAACCCTAATTTTCGATCCCTTTCGTTTCTAGATGTCAATGTTTCCCACTGCATGTTAGATTCATAGATCTATGATTCAAGGCCAGAAACTCTGGTAATTGCTGGTGAAATTCAATATCTGCTAAACTATTTATTTCTGTTAATTT
Organism: Cornus kousa; assembly: GCA_025631255.1. Classification (NCBI taxonomy): domain Eukaryota; kingdom Viridiplantae; phylum Streptophyta; class Magnoliopsida; order Cornales; family Cornaceae; genus Cornus; species Cornus kousa. Next base: position 3,664 of record JAOTQH010000039.1, read on the forward strand.
AATTAAACTTATAGTTTATTAGAGGGTTGATTTGCAGTTTGATTCATTTGTAGCTAATTATGTTGGGGGTTTTGCAGATCTTTTTCGCATCAAGAGGGTTGGTTCAGCGTAGTTCTGCTAGATTTCCATGTTCTGACGGTGTTTGGTTTGTTCACAAATCAAATCAAATTTTGTCTAATCTTTTGTTTTTTGATCGATTTTTGTACCGTAAGCAATGTCACTTATGCAGAAAAGTGAGACGATTGAAATTCGAGAGGTTTGGAATGAAAATCTTGAAGAAGAGTTTGCTATGATTCGCGGAGTTCTTGATGATTTTCCTTGTATTGCCATGGATACGGAGTTTCCTGGAATTGTTCTTAAATCTGTGGGCAATTTCAAGAACGATTGTGATCGTAATTACCAGGCTTTGAAGGACAATGTAGACATGTTGAAATTGATTCAAGTAGGCCTTACATTTTCGGACGAGCAAGGGAATTTACCCACATGTGGCACCGGCGGCAAGTGTTGCATTTGGCAGTTCAACTTCCGTGAATTCAATGTTAATGAGGATGTGTTTGCAAATGACTCGATTGAGCTTTTGCGACAGAGTGGTATCGATTTTCAGAAAAATAATGAGAAAGGTATTGATTCACTACAATTTGGAGAGCTCCTGATGTCATCGGGGATTGTACTGAATGATACTGTTTATTGGGTTACATTCCATAGTGCGTATGATTTTGGGTACTTGCTTAAGCTTCTGACGTGCCGGAATTTGCCCGATACACAAGAAGGGTTTTTTGATTTGCTATACCTGTACTTTCCCACCATTTATGACATAAAATATATCATGAGGTTCTGCAATAACCTTCATGGTGGATTGAGCAGGATTGCTGAACTGTTGGAGGTCGAGAGAGTTGGCGTTTGTCACCAGGCTGGCTCGGATAGTTTGCTCACATCTAGTTCATTCAGGAAGTTGAAAGAAAGTTTGTTTAGTGGCTCACTTGAGAAATATGCTGGTTTCTTGTTTGGTCTAGGTTTTGAGAATGAACAGAATACTCATTGAAAAAAATAATAAATGATATTATAGATGGTTTTTTGAATTATATGTCTTTGCTTGATGGCACCCACATTTCTATTTACACCTGTGGCAAAAGTTGTATCTTAGTTTTTGTATCCTCCCTTGTGATTGCTTAATCCTTCCATTATCCTACTTGTAGTAAATATTTGTGTAGTATGTTGCTTTACAAGTTTCATTGCTTGGATTCTTTATATTAATGCAGCCTTTTTATCCTTTGATTGCTGGGCCTCAATGAGTGCAGTCAGTCAACTTAAATTATATCCACTCATGTTCTATCTTAATTGGTAAGTAGGAACTGGGATGTCCTCTATCTGTTCAACCAGCTGCTTTTGATCCAGGAGTTCACCAGCTGTTTGTTTTACAGGTATAGAACGCACACATGATCTCTCTTGTTTTCTATATATTAGTTTCTATCCACTTTTTAGTTAGTTGGGGTTTCTTAGCACACAAAACAGTGTTGTGTTCTGAAAGGGGCAATAATACATGTCAGCATTAACTCATCATGGTTGGGGCCTTTACTTTTATATAATGGGAATGAGAATGTGTATTCCATTAGATAGCTTTCTGCCTTGTTTTATATATGTGTGATGAAAGTGTATGATTTGTCCATGTAATTGTAGCATTAAGGTACCCGGTATTGTTATGATTTATGTTGACTTCAATAGTGTGCCTCACAGCATCAAATTTGTTTTTGCATAAAGATTTGAACGCTCTCTCTCCTCTTTCTTTTTACATGGGATCAACTGCAATCATTCCCTCTATGTTTGCTGGACCTCCAAATGGCGGTTGCTATTTCTGCTGCCTTTCACAGCTACTCAGACTAATATAATTGCATCCTTCAACCAGCTCCATCACTGGACCAATCATCTCCCACTGCCCCAACTAATCCTGCCTCCATAACCTAGCACCATTACTACCCATAGCTGACATCGCTGCTCTGACTGGTCTTGTTTTTTACTTCGATATTGTGTACTAATATTACATCCACCACCACTGACATATTGGCTGGCATCATCCGGTCATCTCCTTACATGAAAATTACATTCTCTTGCAAAAGTCTTATTTTTATTTTTATTTTTTTTGATTCCTCATTTCAACTAACTTATCAAGCTAATTTAAATCTGTTTCTATGTTCTCTTGCAAAAGTCTCATTCTGTTTTTACAAGTTCCTCACCAACTAACTTATCAAGCTAATATATATCTGTTTAATGCAATTCATTGCTCTGAGTTCTCTTCTTTTCTGAGTTTTGGTTTCTGCTGTTTACCATCTCCTCTCCCTCTTAATCACGACAATTTTACGTTCTTTTAGCTATATTGAACTCTTGCTTCATGACATAGGAATCTTCAGTTCTTTCTTTTTTATTTTATTTTGCTGTTGTATTCTGGATTTCTGTATTAGAGGCACATATCTGAAGGGAAAATTTTGGTACCTTCAGTTAACCTTACATCTAGCATCGGGAAGACTTAATAACATTTCACAGTTATTTTCCTTGCAGTCATGACAATGTCAAATCTGATGTTTTATTATGCATAAAGAGGATGTGGCACAAGGTCATTAAAGAAACAGGGATCTCATTTCCTTTTCCCAGTGGAGAGAGTATAATCTCTATATCTATATAGACATGATAGTTTTGATACCAAAAATCGGTTATACACTTGTTTTTGTGCACATTAACACAAATAAAGGTGGACATGAGCAAGTGTTCATAAAAGGTGCAAGACATAGTGTCAATAGAGGTTGTTGTGTCAACAAATGTCTGAGATGCAAGCACTAAAAAGAAGTGCCTACTGAACATGGGTTGGAACTTGGAAGGATTTTTTAAAGCACTTGCAGTTTCGCCCATATATCTCTGTTTGTTTTGAGTTACTTTTATTCAGTTACTTTTTTGAATTCAAGGAAGCATTGAAGTTTGCATGGTTTTATGATTTTGATAGTCGGAGCACAACTTCATGAAATTTTCTTTTCGTGTTGCTTTCACTATCTGTCGACTCCTTGTGACCTTGTCTCATTATTATTTTTTATAAATCCTCAATATTGAAGTCATTCTTACTCCTTGCAATTCCAGCTCGGAGGGACTTTAATTATCATGAAGATATAAACCTTTTCTTCCCCTTCAGTGGATTTATTTGTAGTGTTCACTGTTCACTCTGGTTGTTCATGCATGTTAGCTGGTTCGGATTGTTTGTTTGAACACCATTATCATCTATACCTCATTTCTGCCACAAATGAGTCCACAATGGATGTTTGATTATGTCATCTTGAGCCTATTTGGTTGTTTCATTAATGTCTGGTATCTATTTTTCAGGTAACTTTTAGTATTTTCACTCCCTGTAACAACATTACATGTATTTATGTGGCATATTCTGCATTTGCATTTTTGGTAGCATTTTGTGTAATTATGCCATGTTTTACTGTTTTAGCTACTCTGTATGAGTTATGCCTTTGGTGAATCAGTCAATGATATCTAATTAAAAAACTGTAATAGGTGTTCAACTCGTGCTGCTTAATTGTGTAATTGCCATCGAGTCTCGTGATCGACAAACTTACTTTATGTTGCTCTGTTTGTATACAGTTGCATTTTATCCTTTATAGGTTGCTTCTTGTTTATTTAGACAGTTTACCTTCTCGAGGCTTAAATTATGAAAACTAAGACAACATATTTTCGGGTAGTTAAAGTTTTCAATGAGCAAATGAAACGTCAAATCTGTTTCTTGAAAGTAGTGTTGGGGAAAATATTTTGATTTCATTGCAGGAGTATTGTTTTGATAGGCCAGGGTGTAGAAGTAACTGGCTTTTGAAGAATCCTCAATAGTGAAGTAAGCTTATGTTGGGATTCTGAGGCAGTAATAAAATTCAGAGTTAAATAAGTTATTTTAGTCCAAATTCTAAATATGTTCTCATTAGTAGTGACTGAAGTCGAGAGAAAAAGGAGCAACTTGAGAAGAAGCTTTTATGGTTGTCATCACGGAAAGAGGGGAGGCTATAAAGACGATGAAATGTGCTTGAATTCTAGTCAGTAGTATTGCAAGGTTTAATGACTTTGGTAAGTTGGCGACGTTGTTACAGTAATTGTGGATTACGTACATTTTTTCTGCTTTTGATTGCTTCTGTTTCTCTCTCTATAGTGTTTGTCACCACTTTGCTTTGTACAATAGTTTTAATTACTTGCTGCAATCTGTGTTGGATTCTTGTTCCCAATACTCTCAAATGGTCAAATGTCATGTGGATTGCTGTGGGTAAGTGGTATTGTTGTTACATTTGTATTACCAAATAATATCGTTGATGGTACTTCCTCCTCATTGTTGTATATGATACCTGATATTTTTTCGAGTTACGATGATACCTGACAACGCTGATATTGCCTCTTCAGTTTATAAGGAAGTGAAGAGAGAACATGTTCTTGGGCATGTTACCTTGCCGTCTTCGTCTTCTCCTTCTCCTTCCATCTTTCGTGATTTTTCAGAGTTCCAGTTCCTTTTTTGACAGTATTTTTGTTGTAATCCCTGGGTTATGCCCATTGCAGCTTGTATAACTTTCTTTTTCCTTTAATACATTCTTACTTAGTATTTTTGTTCTCCCATCTTTTTTTCTTAATTGTGTTGATAATTTCTAGAGGGAAAAAAAAAAAAAATCATGTCTTGAAGGTGAATTTGGTGATGAATATGTTATAGCTAGTCATCTGACCATAAAGTTCTCTCATTCATTTTTCTCGATTTGTTTATTTAAGCACAGGTTCCACTACTCCTGCACTCTTTTGGTGATTAATGTTTATCAGCACAAGCCAATTGGCAGTCTTAAATTCATAAACATAGTTATTGAAGGTCAGAACTTGTTCAAATCAATAATTTGTTACTAAAGTTGTTGTATGGCTATGTCCTATTCAGTTGCTGCTTGTAAACACTCTGAAATGATCAACATAACATTGATAACATTTCCTAAATCTATAGTATAGTAATTCTGATTTAATATTTTAATGATCTTGGTTCACGACTGGATAGGATTGGAAAATCTCACAGTACCCCCACTATTACTTGTGCTTATACACCATTAGATACATATGATATATATTATTATTGAAGCAGAGCAGCAGCAATAACTTCTGGTAAGGTCTATAAGCGATTGATGATTCTTAAGAGAGACTCACTTTAGAATTATGAAGACCAATATCGTTTTAATTTGATTTGTTTCTTTCCAAAATTTAAGCAGAAATTATAGAGGACAAGAAATTCTCAAGATGAGAACTTCATTAATAGAAACAAATCCGATTTTCAGAGCAAACATAACAAGTTCTGATAGCATACACTCACCAAAAAAGAAAGATGGCATGAAATATACACCTAGGAAGAAATTTCACCCAAATTATCATTTCATCACTTTAAATTTCTACAAGCTCCTTCCGCTTTATAGAACTTCTGTCTCCAGCCTTTTCCTGCACCACCTAGCAAGAGACCATATACGCACAAACCCACAAAGAAATGCAGGCGTTAGCATCTACTCAACAATAAATACATCAAAAATATAAACTCATTTTAAAATAATAAAATGTTGCTTTTGATTTTAGTTTTCCATTGTCATGGTTTCCAAGTGGTATCATTTCCTAGTTTTTACTAATGTTTCAAAAAGCTATTGCATAAACGCGTTAGGCTTTTACTTTTTGTTTTATTCTTATACTTGCTCTTCTTTCTCATGTATCTTCATGTCACCAACTGAAGCCCTATATAGTTTGCAGTATATCAGATAACTACATTTAGTTAAATCTGTCAAAATGGACTATGGGGTCAAAAGTATCAACTCAATGGGCATGGGTATATACAGTCAGAATAACTGGTTAAAAATTCAAGCAACCACATAATCTGAATTAATGGGCGTTATATTATTCAAGCAAGCAACTGTTTTCTCCAAAATCTCAGACATTGTAAAAGCAACAGTCCTTGACTTCGACAAACAATTTTCTGTCATTCTAATGGTACAAAAACTTCAGATAAACTTGAACGACCAACAAGAAAATGCAATTGAAGCGCAAATGATTTTTTTTAAAATTTTTTTTGGGAAATTTGTATGGGAAGGATGAACAATGTTCCACAATGATAACAATGAGGAATATATAAACTCAAACTAACTAAACCCATATTTAACCAGCTTAGAAGAGAGAGTTTTGATTGTCCTTCTAGGTTGACATGAAAATGATTTTCTCTTGATCAATATGCTTTTCCATTCCATGAATACGCAACAGAAAAAATTTCCAGTTATTATGCATTTTTTAGCTCACTGGCCCATAAATGTTTACAATAAGAGATCATCTCTTACACTGTTGAGTAAAACAAGAAAAAGAATAAAGCCCCACAACGGTAATGGTTACCCAACCTGAAGGGCCAACAATTTATGCTACCACTGAACTAATTAACTATTTTGTAGAGTTACAATGTCCAGTGCAGGGCAATATATATATATATATATATATATTTAAAAATATTATTTTCACAGGAATAAGTATAGTATTGACAGTTGGACCACCCTATACTCTACTAAAATAGGTGTCCTAGCTCTAGACATATCTTTAGAGTTGCACCCAAGTTTCTGGAACAACAAACAAGAGAATTTACTGCCAAAACTGATCAAATCTTTCGTATTTATTTTTCATTTGTGATTTATAGATGCCAACAAAATTTGTATTAATACCAATTATAAGACTCCAAATCTGTTCAAATTGACACTGTAAGCTTTAAAACACGTCTATTTAGATGATCATTATTCACAAGCATGCACGTGTCTTGATTCAAAACTCATTGTGCCATACCTTGATTGATCTATCCAGCAAAAATCGAAAATGAATGACAATAAAATATACAAGTACTGACCTTAATCTCATAATCTCTTGCGCTTAAGTATCTTCAAATTCTTCAAGATGTAACTAATGACTTCCTTCAATGTTGCTTTCCTTTTTTCTTTGAAGTTCCACAGCTCAGGCACCACATACCTCCCACTTGGATTATACTCATTGATTTCTTTTAAGGCTGTAGTGATGGCCTCATATATTTCATCTCCCCATTCCTCCTTCAGATTTTGCAGCATCTCATCATCCTCATTTATCACTTCCTGTATTACAAAACATCTTTTACATCTTCTTAATCTCCCAATAACTTGTTATTTAGATTTGTAGGAAAACAGGAGCACTTCCATAAAATTCTTGAACTGAAGCAACATTACTAAGTTACTGAAAATTGGGCAAGTTTTTAGCCACAAACAAGCTGAGAGAAAAATAGGTTCTAGTTTTCTCTCTACAATCTGTGTCGGTGCGAGACACTCAGGACCCTGATGAAAGAGTGTCAGGGAGCTATCTACTTGTTTGATAGAATTAAAATATGAAAACACAATATATAGTAACAACCTTGTGAACAAGCACTAGTCCACAGAATCACCACATGAGCAGAACAGTAGACGGATGCTCAGAAAGTGTACCTCAGGCTTTCCTTCGATGACAACTATTTTAAATGGATGCCATTCTGGTTTTTTCAGTCTCTCCTGCCACAGGGAGCATTGTTCCGAGGCCTTGACTTGTGCTTCTTCAAGTGGGAATCTTAGTCTGCATGTATTCTGAAAGGGCTTTACATCAATTTCTCCCATTCTCTTTATCCCAATAAGAGTGTTGCGACCAGTGCTCAACATATCGCTCAAGCCCTGAAATAAAGAGAACCAATGTCCCAAGTCATTTCAACATGAGGAAATTCATTGTGAACGAGTAGAGAGAATAAACCCAATAATCACAAACTAGCTGCCAGAGGTTATGTGGTCGAAAAAGTGTGCTTTATGTTACTAGGGGGTTTATAGGTAAGTACAACTTGCTTATGCTTGCACTCAAAGAACAAGGGCCATTACCAGTGTGGTCCCCATAAATCAAGGGCGTTGGGATATAGACCTAACCTTTGGCATAACATTATTTGCAAAGAGTGGCTGCTCTTGGATTTGAACCGTGCTATAACGCTTTTAATAAAATAATATATCAATTGATCGATACCTTTTAGTAGATAGCTAACTAACAATTTAATTCTCTCTGATCATATTTTGTTTTGTTTTTCTCAACTATGAGAAAATGTGATTCCAATAGAATAGTCAGACTTCATCTGATAATAACTTCTGTAACCTGAAGATATCTGGGATGGGGAATTTTATTGGTGGCAAACTCGATCCTTGTGTGCTATGACGCCACATATTTGACTTAAGGATACTTGTTAAACTTACAATTCATAAAAGTCCAATTCTCATATGGTTACCTCAGCAGAGTTGGGCATAAAACTCAAATCAAACAGTCCCAGAGAACAAACTGGCAGGGAAAAGAAAACATACTGAAATCAATTCTTTACGAGCTTCTTGCAGCTCATCATTGCTTTTGCGCTCTTTGACAATGAGAGTTTGATTTAAAGACTCCAAATCACCCATTTCGTCAATTTTTTGCTCCAGTTCTTCAGTCATCTCTTTCATCTTTTTCTGAACAGCAGCATCATCTTCATCTCCTAGATGCTTCATCACCTGTAGTTTCCCTTTCAGCTCTTCAATTTCCATCTCCAATTTCTGTTTAGCATCTAGTTGTTTCTCTAAGTTAAGTATCTTGTTTAAAGCCTCTTCTTTCTCCCTCTGCCCATTTGAACCCCAGTCAATAAAAGCTACACAAATTGTTATATAATGAAAAAAGAAAACCTTAAAATGCAAACTAGCAGCACTAGTCATAGCCTAATGCTATATTGCACACCTTTTGCTCTTCAACCAGCCTTAAGACATTCTCGTCAGCTATTTTCTGCTCCATGGAAGCCATTTGAAGTGAATTGTTTCTCACAGTGTTCTAAAAGGGGGGAAAAAGGGAAAATAAAAAAGAAAGAAAGAAGGAAAAACAAATAAATTAGTACTGACTACTCAGCTAAAGCATCCATACTGAAAAAATAAACTGCTCCTCTGTTAAGCTTTTGAAACAATCGTTGTCTTTAGAGTAAGTACTTTTTCTGTCCTTTTTTAAATATATATATATATATATTGTTTGGTGGAATCCAATGATACAGTTTTGATTTTTAATTCTTGAAACAGGGAATACCAGGGACAATTAGACAGATATAATCAACTATAATTATGCTGGAAGAAGAGAACTTGTACATTTGCCTGTATTGTGTATATTACAAGGAAAAATCATGCAGAATTAAAAAAAGACATTTCTCTATACATCCTGCCTTCTGGTTGGGGCAAATCACTGCCGTAACAAGTGAAATGATCAATCAGCAAACTTTTTTTGGCAAAATGAAAGAAAATCTTTGATGTCAACAGACACAGAGAGAGAAAACAACGGAAAAGAACAAAATATATATAAAATGCACATATATGTACGTGTCCATGCACTTAAATGAATGTTTAAAATGAATATATATTACCTTTTTCTTCTCGTCATCAAGTTTCTGTCTCTCACGTTCAGTTAGTGCCTCACGTTTGTTCAGCTCTTTGCTCCAAGAATCAAGGTCTTTTTTCTTCTTATCCAACTGATAGTTCAGCATCTCCTGCTCGTCTAAAACCCTTTGAACATGCTCTCGTGCTAGACGCTGCATCTTCCTTGATTCTGACACAGTAATACAGCAGTCACGTATTATTAAATTAGTTAGTTTCATGTATCAATAGAGAACCAATATTCATGACGCTAAATGAATGGCCATGTATGATGATTGTGGCGCACTTTGAGGCGCTATGAGCCCCTAAATGTTTGTTAATCAACTTAATCAATTTTTCATTGCTTATTTTTTACATATTCAGCTCGTTTGCCACTTTGAGTCAAAGAGCAACCACTTGGTGCAAATAGTGCCAAATGTTAAATCTGTAACTAATATGTCCCTTCCAGTGCCCTCAATCAACCAGGATCAATATTAGCTAGTGTCTGGCCTTTACACAGCTCACACGCACCAACAAGTTCAACATATACTTTAAAACCCTAAAAATATAATGATTGGAGGTAAATGAACAACGGCTGGGAGTGGATCCACCAGTGGTTGAAATCCAACATTCGCAAGTGAAGTAGATATGTAAATGTAATAATCTACATGGATGATTATCAACATCACATCATGCATGTATAGCCATGTACGAGCATGCACAAGCATGCACATAGACGAACACACAGACTTGCACACAAAAAGAGAGAGAGAGTGGGGAACCTTCGTAGAAAGCAACATGTAGCATGTCTTTCTCCACAAGCATCCTACTTAGCGACATGGTCTTCTCATTGTACTGGTACTGTAATTCATTCAGATTTTCATTTTTCATATCTATCTCACTGGCTAGGTCTGCCACCGTTTTGTTTCTATCCTGAGTCGCTTCTCGAACAAGGTTAGAGATTGTTTTAACCTCTCCTTTCTTACGAAGATAATTTCCCACTGGCCCTTCCGAACTATAGTCATCCTCACGAGCAAACCATCCATAAATATGTGAACCAGGAAGATTTTTCTGAGCATTCCATTCCTTTTTGCTGTGGTGGTCAGACTCAAAAAATTTCTCAAATTCCATGGCATTCTTGAAACCAGTCCAATCGTTATCAAATTTCACAACAGCTTGGGCAGTTTGGTGCTGGTCATCCCAGAAAAGCTCTACTTCTAGAGGTTTATATTTAGAGAACTTTTTCAACCAATACTCACTGTCGCCCAAATGTTTTTCATTCTTTGGCTCATTCACTATATTCATCACAATTCCAGTCCAAGGCCAGCAGTATAGGTCATTCTGATCTGAGCTTTGAGCTGAAGGTGGTGGTCTAGTCGCATGCTGGGGTTCCTCAGCCTCATTTGCAAGGTCCATCTCCAAGAATTTGGCGAGTGCAAGGTGGTTCGCCTTTTGTTTTGCGGTTCTGTTCGAGGAACCTTTGCCCACTCCTGAAGCATGTTGAAAAAGGTCCTTGTACTTGTAATCTTGTTTCTTCTTTCCAGCACAGAAGGGGCACCTAAGGGTGCCATTTGCACTCTTTACTTTGTAGTTGCGAGCTCTCAGTTGGTCATAAGGTTTCTCTTTGTAATCATCTATCTCCGATTCACTTATGTCCGAATCTTCATCAGAACTGTAGTCCATCTAACTTGAAAATTAAAGCCAAAAAATGAATTGTTAGAAACATGGAAATTGAAGAACTCATACTTATATAATACTGGAAATCATCAAAACAGTAACTATCCAAGATAGACATTCTATTGAAAGAAATTAAGCCACATTTCTGAAAAGAAAGAAAAAAAAATTGTGAAGTAAAATAAAAAGCAGTAAGGTAGCACCAACCTGCTATTGAGACAACATGATAGTTCAAAACACCAATAAAAATCATGATTTGGAATAAATGAATAGAAAAAGTTGAAATTAGTGATATTGCACTAAATTAAGTAGTGTGGGAATTGTACAATATACCTTGACAAGATCACAATCATGAATAATGCCAGCGTGATAATTAAGAAATAAATCTATTATATTTGGACGTGTGTGCATATAGTACATAAGGTTATAAGGTAACATATTGATGCAATCTATAGAATCTGATGCATAAATGACTGAATTAATGGAGTAGGCAAAGACTGGCAGACGTGAGAACACATGTTCCGGTCTACGTTTCTTTCAAACAATACCGAAAGGTTAGATCTATGTCCTACCCCTCCCAGCATACCACATTGGGGGGACCATGGCTCGGTAAAGGCCTTTTTTATGGCCTTCCTAAATTAGGTTTAAATTTATATCCAATAGACAGATAAAAGCAGTTTCAATGAAACTGTTTCTACAGAAAACATTTTCTAGTGTGTGTGTGTTTATTTATTTATTTATTTTTTATTATTATGGATGAAACATATTCTTCCTTCCTAAATTAGGTTTAAATTTTTATATAATAGACAGATAAAAGCAGTTTCAATGGAACTGTTCCTACAGAAAACATTTTCTAGATTTTTTTAATTTTTATGCAAGAAAATCATTTTTTTTTTCCTTCTTTGAAGAGGCTGCGCGTGCATGTTTTGGAGGTTGAAAGACCCTCTAATACCACTTCCTCCAGAAATGTGGTCTGGCAAACAATTTTATGGAGCTTAGGGAAATAAAAATCCTTCTGTTGGTCGACATTTTCAGTGAATGTGGTTATTTTTTTTTAAGAATATACAAAGAATACAAGAGGAAAGTGAGAGCAATCAACCCTAAGAAAAAAAATACAACTGAAAAACAGAACAGAACCAGACTTCGGTCCCCAGAAGTGAGACTAATAAATTAAACCCAAAAAAAAAAAAAAAAAAAAAATGTTCTAAATAAGAATTATTGAGGCCTACAAAATGGAGGGCCTCCATGCAAGTATTAGAAGCAGTATCATTAAAATTACAGAATCCAAAACATCTTATATATAGCAAACCCAAATTAATCAAAACTGAACTCTAAACAAACAAAGACGAGTAGTACTGTACTCTGAAGCAACCAAATCCATGAAAACTCATTGTCATTGCTGAGTCAACCCAAAATGCCCTCCGTTGTCTCACATTTTTGTGAAGCCGAGTCAACCCAGTCGCAATCATACCACCAATGAAACAACAAACGAAGCTTACACACATGCAATGTTGGCTATACAGCAAAAACAAGCCCAATAACAAGAAAGAACCATAATATACAGGGTACACACATAATCGTATGTGAGATTAGGAGTAATATGCCGAGTCAACCCGGTGGTCGATCCGGCATATAATCAACAAACATTCACCCAAATACCACCATATTGAAGAGCAAATGGTAAAAATCAACCACGAGAGAAGTTATTTTACCTCGCCTATGGCAATGAAACCAAACTATCAGAATCCGATGATTCTTTCGGCGAATCTGACGAACGCCGACGAGTGCCCACGAAGCAATTGAAAGATGACGATAGCTAAAACCCGTCTCTGTCTTCAAAGCAACAAAACCCTAGAGGGAGAGAGTGGCATTTTTGGTTTCAGGTTTTGGTACGGTGCCATTTTCGGGAACAAGGTGACCACAAGGATATATATATAGATTCTCTTGACAAACACAGGTCTAAAAGTCTATAGTTCGATAAATTTGAATATTAAACTGAGTGATGAGCAAGCACCAAGCAGTACTGTATTACTAAGGGCTTGTTTGGAAAAGGGCTTGTTTGGAAAGTGTTGTGTAGTGTAGTGTAGTGTTCTACCCTAAAACAAAATAGTATAGTGTAGTGTAGTGTGGTGTTCTGAAATAGGAACAAAACATGTTTGGCGGAGTAAAAATGCTCT
>JAOTQH010000040.1:21458-34835 GCA_025631255.1 Cornus kousa
GAGGTCAGGGGTTCAAGTCTCAGAAGAGACGTGTGTGTGAGTACCAACTAGGAAAAAAAAAAAAAAACGAAACTTACAAGAAAATAATGGGTATTATTGTAAATTTTCCTATGGTTTTTGTACGAAAATTATATGGGAACTTATCCAAAGTAATAATAATAATAAAATTTACAGGAAGATTGGTGCTTATGGAAAATTACATTCCCTCAAAAAATTTCTTTTCCTGCTATCCAAATATCTACAGTGTTTAAAAATTTCCATTTCCTTTCCTTTCCTTTCTTGCTATTTCTATCTGATCTAACGGAGCCTAATAGAATGGACAACTGAACTAGGGCAGAGTGCATCCTGGTGGGTGCTCTAGGGTGAATCTAATAATCCAGATAACATTGAATAATAGAAGTGGGGTAAAGAGAATTCAATCAGTTATTCTTTCCACTATTCTCATTCTTCTCTAGTATCTGTCCCTTTTTATCTACTCATTTGACTGAATCAAAGTATGATACAGCCCTGCTCTAAAATTGATATTATCAAAATAGTCATATCTTTATGCTCTAGGTTTGAATTTTTGTAAGTAAAGATGATGAAAAGATATATTTATTAATTTTGTGTGAGAGTAGAATGTGGGAACTTGTATTTTTTTTTTGTTAAATCATTTTGTTATATATATTTTCAAATATCATGAATTACATGGCTACATTTCTTTAAGCAGGGCGGTGTAGGTTTGAGATTAAGAGTTTTTGATCGGATAATATGCTTTGTGAACTGTCACTTTGCTGCACATCTGGAAGCGGTCAATCGCCGTAATGCTGATTTTGATCATATTTATCGAACAATGGTTTTCAGCCGATCATCTAACCTCCTTAATACTGCTACTGGTATGGTGCCATACCTTCTCTTGTCTTGCTCTCTTACCTTTTTCGTTTGCTTCATTCTTACAGCTTACCATTGGTGTTCTCTGTTGCAGTTGGCGCCCCACCTTCTGTTCAAATGCTTCGTGGTACAAATGTATGTGCAAATTTTATTTAGTATTGCTGAGGTCAATTTAGTTTCTTGCATTATTTTGATCACCGGCTTTGAGTTACAAGGTCTTGTTGCTACAACAGATTCCGGGAATTGCTCCTGAAGAGGGGAGGCCTGAGTTAGCTGAAGCTGACATGGTCATATTTTTTGGTGATTTTAACTATCGGCTTTTCGGAATATCTTATGATGAAGCAAGGGATTTTGTTTCACAAAGAAGCTTTGATTGGCTTCGAGAAAAGGATCAACTGAGAGCAGAAATGAAATCTGGTAAAGTTTTCCAAGGGATGCGCGAGGCACTCATCAGATTTCCTCCAACTTACAAGTTTGAAAGGGGAAAAGCGGGTTTAGGAGGTATGATGTAGTATTAATGGTATTGGTATTTCCCTCAAATGTTTTATCAAGCTGGTTCAGAATGAAATGCGAGTCTAGGAGTTAGGAACACCAAAACAATTGGGATTTCATTCAGAGGGTTTCTCTTCAACCATGAGTTCCTTAAAAAAAATTGAAATATGAATATTTTCTGCCGATTCTTTACAGGATATGATTCAGGGGAGAAGAAGCGCATTCCAGCCTGGTGTGATAGGATACTATATCGTGACAATCGTCCAGATGCAGCATCACAGTGCGGTTTAGAGTGTCCCATTGTGTCTTCAATTATTCAGTAGGTTTCGTGGTGGGGTTGTTTCCTGTTAGTCTTTCTTGTTCTGCTTTAAGACATGTTATTTTTGGCAGGTATGAGGCTTGCATGGATGTAACAGAAAGTGATCACAAACCTGTCCGGTGCAAATTTGATTGTGAAATTTCCCATGTTGATAGGTCTATACGGAGACGAGAATTTGGAAAAATTGTCAAATCCAATGAACAGATCGCATCTTTGCTTGAAGAATTAAGTTATGTTCCCGAAACAGTAGTTAGTACCAACAACATAATCCTTCAAAATCAAGAAACATCCGTTGTACGAATCACCAACAAAAGTGAGAAAGACAAGGCTATATATCAAATCATATGTGAAGGTCAGTCCACCATCAAGGAGGATGAACAGGCATCAGATTATCGTCCAAGAGGTTCCTTTGGTTTTCCACGTTGGCTTGAGGTAATGTATCTTACTATCCATTGGATGCTAATGCTACTTTATCTCAAAACTTTGGCTTCACATTTTAGAACTTTAACACAAAGCGCAATGTAGAAGTTATTTCTTGTTGTACACCTTATTGAAAAGGAAGCCATGCCTTCGAAAATTGCTAATTTGCCTTCTGTTACCATTACAAAAGTATCATCCCTCAGTCCCTACCTCGGAGCCCGCTCTCAAATAGAACTTACAATTTGCCACAACTGCCATTCGTACAAAAAGAACTTTTATAAGGAAAATTGATGCAGTTTGGCTATCCCAAACAGCAAGTGGACAATTGAGTGTTCCTTGTTCCTTTTTTACCCGCTCCTCACACTAGGGAATGTTCCAGCACTTGTTCAGTACTTTTGGGAATCCATTTGCAAACATAAATAGAAGAGATTTAATTCTACCAGCCTGTTAAATGTTCTATATACTGTTCTCATTTTTCGATCTAGAAGAGATTTCTATGCTGTGCTTGTTAATCTCCACATAAACATAAACAAACAATGGCTGAATCACCAAGTATTTCGAGAAGCTCTATATTGAGAATCAACTGTCAATCCATTTATAGACAATCAACTGTCAGGAGATTGTGACCACAGCAAAGTTGGTAGCTAAATCTGCTTGTTCACGTGGCTGATTTACCAAGTGCTTGAAGTATAGTTGGGAGAAGCTCATCTAAAGAGAGTTATGACACTATACTTCCAAAGTTTGATCTATAGTACCAACTATTAGACATTCAATCATCAGGAGTTCGTAATAAAACTTGCTCGCTGAATCTGCTTTTGATCTTTATTATGCAGTCAAACAGACACTGTTTGAAAAATCTTTGTGCTATATATCTGGTTTTAACATACCTTATCTATACATAGGTTTTAGGGAACTTATCATATATCTCGTAGAAATTTCTGATTTCTATAAAATATCACAATTGAGAAGTGTGTGATATATCAATGATACTGCTATAGCATTCTTATTAGTTTTTGGGAAATGTTGGATCTCTCTCGGAGACACTGCAATGATACTGATAAGGAGGTTTTCTTGCCTCTGCCCACCATGATACCTATTTTTTTTTTGGTATTTGTGGTTTAGGTCACACCAGCAGCTGGCACAATCAACGCTGATCAATCTATCGAGGTCTCAGTACATCATGAAGATTTCCACACCCTGGAGAAGTGTGTGGATGGGATCCCACATAGCTGGTGGAATGAAGACACCCGAGATAAGGAAGTGATTTTGCTGGTCGTTGTACGAGGCAATCGCTCCACCGAGACAAGAAATCATCAAGTTCTCGTCCGTCACTGCTTCTCAGCCAAGGCAGTCCGCAATGATTCAAAGGGTAACAGTTATAGAAGAACTCAAGGAAGTTCTCATGGAGGTTCCCAGCGGTCTGCGGTTCGGCCCTATAGCGATGTCTCAGATAATGATGACGACTTTCGAAGTCTGCGTGGTCCTTGAAGGTGCAACAAATGGATGAATATTCGGCAGAAATGGATGCATGGGATGAGGAGGTAGCGTTGAGGGAATGCTATCTGATGCCAAGATTCATTTCCTCTTCGGACTACGCTGGGTCAGTCTCTTGATGTAAATACTCATGGTACAGATTTAATTCATTCATCATCACTTCTTATGTTTAGTATCAGGTCCATTTTTTTTTTTAATTCTTTTAACTGTATTCTTTCTAGTCAAAACACATTGTAATTTTCTTGGACAAACTGTTTGTTCAATAATGTAAAGAAAAGGAAATATTACAAGCAGCAGAAGAAAGGTGTCGAGAGATTTTTGAACAAGTAAATTTTCTTTTCTGCTCATGCTGTTGAATTTCATTATTATTTTCTGGATCTACATGCGGGAAAATTACCTCCTCACTAGCGAATGAAGTTTGAACAATTCAAAACTTCCAAATTTGTTTACCTACATTGATCAAACTCTTTTTAGATTCATTCCATTTTCTTCATTTTACCTACATTGATCTAACTCTGTAGCTTCATTCCATTTTCTTCATTTTTCTGTATTTATTTTTTATTGACAGGTATGACGTCCATCTTGTCCAACACTCAAATTTTACTTTAAGAGGGTTATAGTTTGACAATCACAAGGCCCTTTATCAATATGAGCATCAATGCACTCATTAAACATTAATAAGATCAAGATCTTCTGAGTTAATGGTCACCTACTTTATCCTAAATTGAATTTTAGACAGCTTGTGCAAGCGTTACATCACCTAATAATTTAAACTACTTGAAACAAGCATACTTTAAAAAAACACAAAAACACATCCTAATGCGGTGAATTATGCAAGTCATTGATCTTGAAAAAAAAAAAAAACCCACATCAATATTTTAACAATTCAACTTATGATAACGTAAACAAATTCTTTATTTATTTTTCTTAATTGGTGGTACTCACGTACCCATGTCTCCATTGAGACTTGAACCCTAGACGCTGGTTCACTGACTCATTGTTTAACATTAATAAATTAAAAAAAAAAAAAAAAAATTCGACTTGAGGATCTTGTCCTAAACATTAAACCACTCCAGAAAATCTAACCTGCCCATGAATCAGATTCTTTACAGCTGGATCAGAGAAAAATGTTAATCTGGAACATGATCCATAAACTCAAATTCTATCATAGAAGAATGTTATTAGAAAAGTGTACTTCACAATCCCTGCTACGTGGACATTGCTCTCCCACTGAGCAAACTGTTGACACAGTCAAGTCTTGCCAAATCAAACTAATAGAAAATAGTAGTTTGAGAAAATGAGCATGAAGAAAAAAGCTATTAATATAAATATATATATATATATATATTATATAATAATCATAGATCAATACAACATTTTCTCATAGAAATGGCTTACATGTAGACACTTACCTACAAATAAGAATATCACATCAGTAATTGGCACCCTCAGGCCACACTTCCACAATCCAATGTGGAAGTCCTCACAATCAACCAACTAATATTTTGGATTGTATGACCTCTGCACAACATTAATACTATGGGAGATTCAACAGGTGAAGAGAACCAAGGTGACTATACTATCTTCACCTGATGTACTGAACCAAAAAAGGCTCAAATCTACAACCGAACAGCGGTCACGAGAGCAGAACAGCAACTACTTGCTGCAAGATAGATAGGTGAACAGAATGCCATCCAATCTTCTTTTCTGCTTCTCCTGAATTTCTTTTGCTCTTAAAGTGCATACATCCTCTTATATTTTTCGTTCAAAAGCTCAGGATCTGATGCCATAGACATTGAGAAAGAACGGGACAACGTCTCACCTCTCCTTATATTCCTCATCTTTGCTGACTCCAACCTTTGCCGAATGACACAATAGCACATCGAGCCAATTGTAGTGAGCATGATTGTGCTACCAATTACTGTTGCAGCCACAGCAAGCCACCTTTCTTTTGGACCCACCACAACATAGGTGAGAGAAATGAAAGCAACAGAAATACAGAGGCAAGCCAACCACATGACCTTGTTTATCACAAACATGAGTTGCCTCTTTGCCTTCTCTTCTATCACTACCACAGAAGTCTGGACTACAACAACAGCCAGGGAGATGAATAAAGCCACACTGTCAAACAATATGAAAATTATGAAAGCTGCATTTTTCGCTATGTGGGCTTGCCCAAGTGAAAAACCATCTGTTTTCTCCTCGACATACTGGCCAGGTACAGTGAAGATGGCTGCAAAAGCAACAGTCGCAATGAGAACAGCAACCACAGTTGCTGAGGTAATGGCATTGTTGAGGCCACTGATGTGGAGCTTCTTTAGTTTACTTGCAATTTTCCGAACCCTGACACCGGTTTGACGGGTCTGTTGGAGTTGAGACTGAACGTCATGTTTTATGTCACTGACAGTTTGCTTGAGCTGCTTTGCTGGATTGGGGGGTTTACCTTGATCTGCAGAAGTGGTAGCCCCTGCTTCTTTTAAGACAGTGACAAGTTCTGGAGTACCAAACTTTTCTGCAATATCAAGTGGGGTCTCCCCAGCCTTGTTAATTGCATTGATGTTAATGCCCTCAACAGATAGCAGACACTTTACAATCTGCAATAAAATAAAGACGATTGTCGATTGTGTGAAAGTCACACTGTAAATTAGGCCTAAAGATATAACAACGATCTTCACATTATATGAGTTCATTATATACTCAGAGATCATTCGCTTTGGCTGATATTCTATACCAATAAGCTGAGTTTCATCATGTACATGAATCCCCTATGATTTAGCTTTGAGATACTTCTCTTTAACCAACTCTTATGATTCACTTACAAGTGCTTTGACAGGATATAAAATTCAACAAGTTCATTCTAAAATCTAGACATTGGTAAGTTTTTATGTAAGAATCACAGACTTGTTGATGTCAACCAGAGTTCCGAAAAACTCGCGACAATTTAAGCGGTATAATGCGTACTTGAACATCATACATCACAGTTAATACGTAGTTGAACACGAAAAGCTGGCGACAATACATAGTTGAACACTAAATAAGTGACTTACTAGGTCATATGATAGGAATGAATGATACATTGTACATTTCTCTAGTATATGTAAGGGGAAAGGAAAAAGAAAAATGTCCACTGATTTTGGTCTTCTTTAGTTAAGCATTAGGAATATGTGTTACAACCAAGTGGCAATAAAATGACACACTAGCAATGAACTTTTTTTTTTGACACCAAAGGTTGCGTAAAGATTTTGAAATGCATGGACTACTACCCAACATGAATTTAAGTTGAAAATCTTAAAGTGAAATTTTCAATTTTAAAAAAATGATTTATGTTGTTGTTGCGTTTTGAGCTCAGATAATCAAACAAGTATTTAATTCCCTGTTGTTGTGGAAGAGCTATTACCAATACATGTTTAAGTTCTACTTTCACATAATTTATACACAAGTACCACAAGTTTGGTACCTTGCCATGTTAACACTATATTAAACAATCACTAAGAGGGTTGGTAACTGAGGCTACTTGCTGATGAAAATCTCACCAACCACAGAAGCATGGTAGAGCCAGTTATAAACCAACCACTTGCCAAATAAACCACTTGAGAGAAGTCACTTTGTGAAGATGGTGCTGAAGTTAGGTCATGATCTACTCTGCACCTTTTAGCACCCTTGATTAACGAGGACCACATTAGATAAAGACATAAATTTGGGTTTCTGATGTGAAAAACCCAGTATGTATTCAACTTCAACAAGACATAACAAACAGATTCCATCTCTAATGTGACTAATTAATTATTCTTCTTCCGAACTTTTATTCATTTTATTTCATTATAAGTTGAAAAAGTTAGCAATACATTCAGTATTTGGACCATCTCATATCAATAAAATCTAGGAACGATTTGCAGGTTACCAGCTCAGAGTTGCATAAGATTTAAAAATATCAACTACATGTAAATTCTTAAACAGCAAATCTTGACAAGATTTGACACAAAATTCACAAGATAAATGATTTTTTATTTTTTAAAAAGACAGGGAATGTGGAACTACCTGAGTACGGCCCTTCCTTGTTGCAATATGCAGTGCTGTGTTACCCTTGCTATCTTCCAAACTCAAAACTGCCAGGTCAGGTTTAATCAATTCAAGCACAATATCCACATTTTGCCCTTTGACAGCCATGAGCAGTGCAGTTTGACCTTTCTTATCGGTCCTAAAACCAATACTTGGATCCTTCCTTAACAGGGATTTCACCACTTCCAAGTGGCCCATCCTTGCTGCCGAATGGAGCACAGTCTTACCATTGTTTCGGGCTATCTTAGCAAGATTTTGGTCAGCTTCTAGAAGCAAATCCACTGCTTCAATGTGTCCTTGGGATGCAGCTGTGTGTAAAGCAGTAGAATTCGATGGATCTGTGGTCATGACCAGGTTGGGGAAGGAACTCAAAAGTTCCTTTAGTACCTCTGGAAAATCATGCCAAAGAAATGTTTTAGCAAATTAACGCAACATCCCCTCTGCGTAAATGAACTAAATAATCTTTGGTGTACATTGCATTAAATTTGGATGGAAAAAGCCACAGGGAGGTTCTACTTCAGCAAGCTTTTATATCAACACAAGTCTTCAACCTAAATTCAACAAAGTTAGATCTCTAAAAATGTTTTAGATTTTCCATACAATGGTATTTTAACTCAATCATGAAACCAGTATAAAAGTGATTAAGATAAAGCAACAAATAATACACAAGATGTATTTCATCTCACTGACAACTTGAAGCAATAAAGAAAAGAGGAAAAAAAAAAAGGCTTTCTATTGTTCTACAAAAACAAACTTCATAGCAGAAACAAACTCTATTATCACGATAACAGACAAACAACAATGAACATTGATCAGAGTGGCACAAAACTGCATGACAAGTTTAGGAATCATGTCTTTGAATGAAGTTCTCTAGATAACAAAAAGAACCAAAGGAATTTAAAAAAAAAAAAAAAGTCACACACGGAACAGAAAACACATTTTTATATTCATATCCAGAAAATTGCAAAACTATATTATCATGCATGCTTGAAGGAACAACTATGTTGTTCAACACAATTTTCAACTCAGCAAATGACAAAGAAAAAATCCAATTATGCTTTGGAAATCCAGCGGATGAAATAATTCCCTTATGTTCTATGCAACATTGAAATAAATATATTTTGTGTCATAAGGCATTTCATATGAAAAGAAATGAAAGCATGAAAGATCGTACAATCAGATGGAATTTTTTATTTAGGTTTGGAAGTAATTGGGTGATGGTGATGGAGTGCTTTAATTGACTGATTTGTTTAAGTAGAACTTACAGACCTGGCAGATGCCTGAGAAATGGAGAAAAATATGAATAATGTGATTCATAGTTGCACCAACTATTATGGTATTAAGCTTATGAACCAAGAAAGTTTGAGAAGGGTTACTTTAATGAAGATGACACGAGGCAACATAATTAGAAAATCAATTTGGTTTTATCCCTGAAAGTTCTATGATTGAACTACTCTCTACTATAGCAATTGGCAGGAAGAAGAAAAAGAACAGAGACATTAAAAGTAAGGCCTGCACACCATATACATTATCTTAGACAAACAATATGATGGCGTTGTCAGGGAGATAATACAGAGGGTTTTAAAGAGAAATGACTCAAATTAGTATCCATTAGATACACTGATGTGATTTAAGGGGACTTGGAGAAGGGGTCAGGACAAACAACAGATATATACTTCAAAATCTAGAGAGTCTTCTTACTAAGTATGACTGAATATATGAAGTGTAAATTTGGTAAAATTATGAGTAAAAATGAAGGTTTACTGAAACTTTATACCCAAGAGAGGCTTGCTTTTTCAATCAAATTCACACTCTCGCACTGCCTAAATCAAGTGAAAAACACGGTTACAAGTTTTCAAAATATATAGTAACAAGGCAAAAGAAACATCCATTCAGGACTTGCATTTCTCCACTTGATGAGCAAACTTAGCCACTTCATAGCCAGCTCCATTAGCAAGATGCCTAAGACACTGGATTGGACATGCGAGAACTATCTTTCCATAACATTTGCATCACTGATAATCAACTCAACCTTTATATGTATTTGTTGACTGTCTTTCCATGCTCAATCTCTACATCTATTTTTCAAGATACAAAAAGCAAATTTGAGAACTCTTGGTAAAATGCTCAAGATGCCCGATGAGGTGATAAAATGCTCGGCCTATTAAGTGCGAGAATGTGGTTTTGAATCCTAAGAGCAGCCATTTTGTGCCAATAATGACAAAAGGTTAAGCCTGTATCCAGTTCCCCTCCTAGCACTCTGATTAATGAGGAACAAACTGGATAATTAGGACACTTCCACAGCACCAAGTTTGTGGCAGCAAAAGGCAATGAAAATTCATCCTCTCAAAGAAGTGTGAATTAACAAAGTATACAAGCCTTGTGCTCCAAGGACACTATATATGCAGTTGCTCCTATACAATTATCAGAATCAACTTTGTTCCACCAACAGTCAACACAATCCAGCGTAACAATACAAAAGCTTTTATCCCAACAATTTATGAATAACAGATGGGGTCTATATTAAAAAAGAGAAATCAAGAACAAGACTGGATTTTCAAAATGACAACAGAGTTTGTGGTAGCTAAAGGCACCGGAGATCGACATTATTTTTTAAGAAGTGTTCAATTATTTTAACATAGTAATATTAATCCTGTGCTCCGAGCACACCATTAATGCAGATGCTTATACAATTTTCAGAATATAAATTGTTCCACCAACACAACCAAACTCAACAAAAACAAACCTTTAAGTCCCAACAATTTCTAGACAACAAGTAGAGCCTATGTTAAACAGAGAATAAAGGACAAGATTGAATTCTTACCGAGATGACCCTGCTTTGCTGCAATATGAAATGAATCATAGCCATTCTTGGCTGCAATAGATGCAGTTTGAAGGTCCAAATGTTTCAAGAATTCTCCAACAACTAGCGCATGCCCATTCTCCGCGGCAACATATAGGGCAGTCTCCCCCTCCAGGTTCTGCTTTGATAGCAAATCCTTCACTCCATTAGTATCACACTTCTGAAAAATTTCCCTAATTCTAGTCAAATTCCCACCTCGAGCAGCCAGATGAAGTGGAGAGTCACCTCGTTTCCCAGGTGACTCCTTGCTTTTCTTTCTCTCACCGCCAAAGCTGAACTGCCTCTCCATCACTATCCGAAAGCTCTTCTGCTTCTCCATCAAACCGCGAAAGCTCTTCTGCTTCTCCATCACCCCACCGCGAAAACTCTGCTGTTTCTCCATTGTCGCAGGTCGGAAACTGTTCTGTTTCTCCATGATCATGCACAAATTTTGCAGAAATCTAACGAAATACCAACAAGAAACTCTCCCTTCAATTCAGAACCACAACTTTTTTTGAGCTTCAAGAGCTCAAAAACTACTTATTTTCCGCCATGATCGGACACAGTTTTTGCAAATATCTCAGCAAATCTCAATAAAATAACTTCTTTCCAGTTAAAACATCAGTTCTTACATACAAGGTCTTTAACCAAATGAAAATACCCAATTCAGAGATCAAAAAATCCTTGTCCCTCACAAACTTTCACCTCAATATTTGATGCAAAAAAAATGGAAAGCTGTAACTCACTGCTTTTATATAGAACTAAAAAAGAACCAGTTTTATATCTTGAAATGATTGCTAAGTACCTTTATGCTGGCCAGGAAATGAAGACAAATCTTCCACTATCATTCCAGGCCTCAAAAGAACCCTTCTTTTATGGAATCGTCAAAACCAGAAACTTACCAATAGCTTTCCAAATTAATGGTATCACCGCCTCAAAAGCCCCAAATTTGACCAGATTCAGAGCTGAAACCTCATCCACTAAAGCTTATAAGCTCAAATTGGGAAAAACCTTAGCAACAGAACAAATCCATCTAGATTCTTTGCACAAAAAGCCCTAAAAGCAGCAATAAACACTAATTTTTTTTGACATGCAACAAACCCTGCAAAAAGAGCAAATACCCAAATTAGGACCAATCTTCCTCTATCATTCCAGAACTCAAAAGAACCCTTGTAATTTCAGAATCATCAAAATATAGATACTTACCTAAAGCGCTTTCCAAATGAATGCTATAATGGTCTCAGCCCTAGAAAAGCCCCAAATGACCAGATTCAGAGCTGAAACCTCCTTTCCACTGCAGCTTATAAGCTCAAATTCGGAAAAAACCTCAGCAACAAAAAAAACCCATCTAGATTATCTGCTCAAAAAGCCCGAAAAGCAACAATAAACAGTTATTCTTTTGAAATGCAACAAAACCCTTCAAAAAGACACATACCCAACACAACCCACATGTGGTGTTGATAAAATACTTGATAATTTAAAACTAGTTCGCTGAGAAAAAAAAAAAAGTTATTTATTCTGCTTTCTGTTTGTTTGCTCCTCTTTAATCCTTGGTACGACAAAAAGGGACCACGTTCAGATTAACAAACACTGTTAACAGGGGCCGCCATTGATGTTAACGTCAGACAAGCACCAAAAATACAAAGATGAAGTGGGCATTTGAGCATATATGGTAATGGTGTGTGGGTGCCACAATGTGGGGGCAGAGAGAGAGGATAATTGACTCCAACCAGAAAAGCAGAACAAACAAAGGAAGCCACGACAGAAACATTATAATCAGAGAGAGAGAATCGAATCCAGGAACGCCAACCCTTGTGGCCTAAATGCCTAATAGAGAGTCTTGGTCATACACGATGAGTGCGAGGTCATCAATCATGGCTTTCTAACTTTCTAGATTAATAGTATACCAATAATTGTTTTGTTAGTGGAAAATAATAATAATAATAATAATGTGTGTATATGTATCTTATGGAAGTTTCATTATTGTGTGAACCCACTTCATAACCCATTTCATCAAACAATACCGTTAGACGACTCTACAAGTAAATATTTTATATGAAAAAATCATTTGTTTTTCTTTTTCCGTTGTTGGTTGTTGAATTTTTAAAAACAACTTAATATATAATTATGAGAAGTGTATATTATATGCTCATATAAGCAATTTATATTAGATTACATATGCGATGGCGTAACTCTACCACCAAGTTCAAAGGGTTTGCTGGAACATGAAAATCTCCAATTTCAGCAAACTAGTATGTGCATTTCTATGTAAAATAATTGTTTGGGTTGTGGCTTAAATTTTATCTGAAAAATTGCATTTTGAAAAAGAAAAGGGTTGGATAAAATCGGTTGTACTTTATTGAAATCGGTTGCGCTTGCTTGATATATAGGGAAAATAGTTTTATTTTCGGTTTTGAAAACTCAAAAACTTGTGGAGCAAGGTCTATCATTTGAAAAGGAAGTTGTGACATATTAGTTGCGATGAATTTGTCAACTCGTTGGTAGACAAATTATGGAAGAACTAATGGAATTTGACATTTTGACCCAATGTGAGATTGTTGAGTTGTGACTCAAATTCTTGTGAGGAATTGCATTATGAAAAAGTGATACTAGTTCCACTTGGGCATAATGGTCGAAATGTTGATTCCACGAAGTTTAACCAATTGTACTTTATCGGAATAGAATGATCCCTCCCCCTCTCTCTTTCATCTATTTATTCATCCCACCTACAAAACGAAGCATATGGGAAGTCTGGAACCCACCATAACGGATTGAATGTGATGTTGTATTTTTCACAAGAACGAAAATCTTCACGTCCACAAGTCATCCAAGCATAATGAGTATCTCAACTCTACTTCTTGTACCTGAAATATGCCCCAGT
>JAOTQH010000040.1:34935-49661 GCA_025631255.1 Cornus kousa
CCCTAAACTTAAATTAAAAACAACCATCTAAAATATAAATCATATAAGCCATGTACAACACACATCAGTTAAAACCAATTAATCAACCAATTAAACAAATAAATAATTAATTTAAAACACCAATCAATTAAAATAAAATAAAATTCAATGAAATAAACAATTACAATTAAATAATTCATTTAAAGAAATACACCAATACAATTAAACAATTAATTTCTATAAACACAATTAATCAATTAAGGAACAAAACACATAAGTCACATAATTAAATAAAATGCAATAAAAATCAAAATTAAATTTCTATTTTATCCTTTTGAAAATTAGGGGTATTACATTTATATATGAAAGCAACTTGAAGCATAAGATATGTAGAGTTTCAACGAGTTTTACAGTCCAAGCAGAGCTTTTTATTACATTGAATCTTTAATTGGCGAGCCGATTCTAAAAAATTTCAATTCTGCCCAGAGATGCTGTCCATAAAGACACACTATCACGGATTCTTTCAATCCCATCCCCCGTTACTTCTAGCCCATCTTTCATAATTAAATTTAAGATGTGTGCACAACATCTCATGTGAAGAACCTTCCCCTCAAGTAAGAGTGTACTTGAATTAATCTTGTCTAAGAGACTACCAATCATGGTATCATTTGTGGTGCAATTATCCAAGGTAATGGTACTCAACTTTCTCTCAATATTCCAATTTAACATGGTATTAATAAGCACTTCAGTAAGAATTTCCTTATTATTTGGAGAGGCACATATATAAACCTAAATATAGTAAAATAAAAAATATGCATAATTAATAAACAAATAATACATACTCGCATTTGTTTGCACATAAACTAAGTACACGATATATTTCTAATAGATAGAAATAATGCATATAATAAATTTAACTCAAAATTCTTTGTTACAATTTCCATGAATCGTCAATAAAGTGAGCTGTTACCGTCATAAAACCTTTATTTGAGTGATTACAAGTCCACATATCTGAAGTAATGGCAACTCTACCATTAAGCTCCTCCATAAATTTTCTTGTTTTAGCCTTCACAAAATCATATATCTTTAAAATTTCACCCTTGATTGTGTTTCAGGAAACCATATTAAACAAAGGTTGAAGACTATTAACAAACTTTCGAAAATGAGAATGGTTAACCATGGAGAGTGAATACTGATGTACTATGATCATGCAAGCAAGCTCATGTCGTGAGACATTTTGATCAAATACAAAATTACGGTATTCCACTTGTGCTTCACTAGTGCCTTGATTCTTTGTAATATTGGATTGCAAAACAAATTATCTCAAGTCACCATTTTTTTTCCGTTTCTTGCAAATTTTCATATGGTCATGCAAGCTCTTGATTTCATTAATTACTTGGTGCTTTCAACCTTACCTTACAATGGTTACAAATACCATATTGCACACCATTAATTGTTTTCTTTGAAAAATCATTCCAAACTACTGATGTCACTTTTCTTTTTCTCTCTGAAGAAATAATTGTCTCATCGGTGGTCTCATCGGTGGTTCCTAGTGAACTAAGAACCATAGCTGATGATGAAATAACATTTGTTAAAGGATCTACAACATTATTTGAGGTTGGGATTCTCCATCTGACATCTTTAAAGATACTATGCTGAAGATAACAACAATCAATCTAGCTTTTTTTATTCCAAAGATGAAGCTAACAAACACTTTTGAAAGAGCAAATGACCCAAGTTTTTAAGTAATGAAAATCATGAGAAAATACTTGCAAAAGACAACAATTTTGCTAGGTTGGGTTCACTTAAGTGATCAAAACAATTAAATTTGACACAAAAATTTTGCTAAGTTGGGGTTTTTTTTTTTTTTTTTCCTTCAGAAAACAAACCGTAATAGATGTTGACTTCAAATTTTTCTTTTACTTTTTCCTTCCTCTATTTTTCTCAACAACCAAACAGAGGGTACAGAAAAACTTTCAGTAATATTATAGAACAACAGTCAACACAAGTAATTACCAACTGAAAACAAAGAAGAAAACCCCACAAAATTGAGGTCTAAAAGGTTCAAAACAAACAAAAATTAATAAATTGCAAGTACTTACAGTGAAAATCCAAGAAGAAGAATCAGAAGATCCCGAAGAGAGCAAATCGTTGACGCGAGTCATGCGATGAATCCAATCTTAGGAACTTTGAAAAGAAAGCTTATGGCTTAAAGAGGAAGTAGGAGATAAACAGTTAAATAGAGATTAGCAATAGCAGAAGCACATAAGACCCAGTAAATCCGGGAAACAAAGAGATCTCAACACTTAACAGAGCAACCGAAATAACTTACTAGATGCCGGTGAGTCGGTGACTTGAGTGATGATCTGATGACGCCGGTGTTTGAGGGAGGATGACAAATTGACAGAGTGGGTGTCAAGCTGTGCCGCTGTGGTCGCTTGCTCAGTTTCTCTAAGACTAGAGAGAATGAAACGAAGTGGCTAGGGTTAGGATTAGACAAAATGTTCATATATATACTAAATCTAATTTAGTAATAATTTAATATATATAAGGGTAAATTAGTAATTTCATATTTAATCGGGGCGGGGCGGGGAGGGTTTACCCCATCCCCGGCCCCGGCAGGTTTTCATTATTTATCCCCATCCCCATCCCCATCCCCGTTTACCAAAAGGATCCCCACCCCCGCTATAAACGAGGAGGGGCCCCGGCCGGGATGGGGAATTTGCCATCCCTAATAGTAAGTTTGTCCGAAGTGTTCTGCGGTAATATCTCAACAGTTCAGACCTGTTCTGGCACCTACAGTTCCTGAATTTATTGTGGTTTCTAAGAAATTTATTAATAAAAGAGGATCAGGAACTACTTTTTTTTTTCTTTTCTTGAGCATGGTGAGTAGAGGGGAATTAATGGGCATCTTTATAGCTTTACTAGCACAGATTTCACTGAAATAGCCAACCTTTCTGTGTTCTCCTCATACTTCTGTTTTTCCTACTTTGACTTTTAAACTAATGTAAAAATTTATCATTCCAAATTCAACCTTTCTTTTACTTGAATGCCCTTTCTGAATCCAAATCAGCTACTTCAAGCCACTAACTGGCAAAAGATAAGACCATTGGGTATTAAAGGAAAAATTAATAGAATATTTTAGACATTTGACTCAACTCGCATGTCCAAATTTTATTTAACTCGATGATTTCTGATATCTTTTTGAGAAATCACAAGCTTGCTTTAGTGATATTTTCAGTTAATGTCATGCAGCCTATAACTGGATATGGAGTTGCTAAAGTCTTGGATTCTGGCCACCCGAACTTCGAGAAAGGTGACTTGGTTTGGGGAAAAACTGGATGGGAAGAGTATAGTCTCATTACATCTAACGATATTCTGTTTAAAATTCAACATACAGAGGTGCCTCTTTCCTACTATACTGGAATCCTTGGTAAGCTTGTTTAATTTGCTTATTTCAATCCCTGGAAACTGCCATATGTAATCCTATTTTTGTTTTATTCTCTACTTTTTCTTTTTCTTTTTATTATTTATTTTTACTTTGCGTGGAGGGGGTTGTTAATAGATGAAAGCATAACTGGAGTGTTGTAATTTTTAACACAATTACCAAGTGGTAAATGGAGTATAACTATGTGCAAAATAACCTCTTATTAAAGAGGAAAACATGCATGGCGGGTGTAAAGAAGCTTTCGCTCCTTCACATTTATCATCCAAGCGATGTCCGAAGTATGGTTTGCTTAGCCAATTTAGCGGGATCTTGTTCTCGAGGAATGGGCCAGACCAGGTCATTTCTAGGTTAATTTGCTCCTTCGCTTTTATCATCCATTGAATTAACACTTCAATAAGTAAGAAGTAAAGAAAGGGAAAAGAGAGCAGTGAGGCTTATTTTACAATTATTGCCTTACATATTAAGGTGGAGGGTTTTTTTTTTTTGGAGGGCTGAAACATAAAAATAAACCTTCTAAAACACTCTCTCTTTTTTTAAATTACCTCTTCTTGTATGCTCAACAAAATGATGCAATCCTTAACAAGCACAATAATAATAATAATAATAAATAAATAAATAAATAAATAAAAAGGTTGAATCACTCTAACAACCGTTGAAAATTTTCTTTATTTGTTACCTATGGCTTAGACATTTTGAAATATAACCCTGACACCCTTGTTAGAGTTGAGAAGTTGCCTTTGTTAACGGTGGAAGTGATTTTACAGTTGTACCCATTTTTATTACAAGTAAAGCATGACACATGGAAAGACAATTGTGCCCTTGATATATCTCACCAAATCTTCCTCGAGTAGACCTTGTTGTCACCTGGACTAATTTATATATTATATGCATTTTACATATTATGATGTATACATTATATGGAAAATTATAAATTACATATGTTTTTTGGTTGCTCGAGATTTTTAAGCTTCGAATCGTTGTGATCAATGGCATGTATACATACAACATACACATGCCCTCTGAGTTTTGGTCGCCGATCGAGCATTTTTTTCAGGGATTTGAGAGCAAAGAGGAGCGTAGAGAGAGTGAGGGTCTATACATACATCGTACACATGCACATATATACAATCAATCACTCTCCTTTTCATATATATACATACAACATATATAGTAAGTAACACTCAATCATTCTCCTTTTTATCCATATCCATCGGACCATCAACTAGTGCTTTGAGATCCCTTACATTCATCTCTTGCATGGTCATCTGAGTTTCACCTCATGACTCCCCTCAAAATTATACAATTACTTGTTTTAACCTCCACTAACACCTCTAAACCCAACTCTAATTGAACACTCTCAGATTCAGAGCATCATTGTTCATCCTCTAAAGCTATAGATTTAATCACAATGGCAAGATCGAAGACACTGTCGTGAGACCTTGTGCAAAGAATCGGAAGTCGAAATCGGAAGAATATACTCTGTTGTTATACGCGAATGACAGCAAAGAGTGGTGGAGAGAGATGTGATGGTGGGGAGGGGGACAGTGGTGGTGGAGGGACAAGCAGTGGAGAGAGAAATAGTGAGTATTGGAAGTCTGTAACCTAATATATATGCTTGTCTATTTAATATGTATATAATATATACATTGATGTTAAATGGGTAATAATTGTATTAAATTTGTGATTAATTTCACTTATATGCTAATAAATTGATAAATATTTAGGAGTAATATTAATATAATGAGTCAAACTATAATTTTATAAAAAAAATGTTGTATTTGCTGAATTTTTAGAAGAAATACTAATATGGTTAATATGATTATTGTTCGCATTATAATTTGAATATATATTTTGTTGAGAGAGAGAGAGAGAGAGAGAGACAGACAGAGAGAGAGAATATATGAAAACGTATACATTATTGAGTGAGTAATACAATAATATAATGGTGTTTATAGAGGAGAAGCTACAGGAGTAGGTGAGTGGAGAACAAATAAACCCTATACATGGTAATGAGGGGTAGGTGAAGGCGGCTACAGAATACAGAAAACCCTAGTATGCAATTTAATCTTACTGTGTATGTTTGACAGCTCATACAATACTGAACAACATATTTCATATGATAATAAGTTTAATAATTGATTAATATTTATATTATGGTTTTTAGTTGCACGAGGGCATTTATGGCATTAATTGATTAATATTTGTGTGTAAGGTTAAAATTGTACTTAGAAAAAAAAAAAAAAAAGGCTTATTTAGTCGTTTGGCAACATGAAGGGTAGTTTTGGCAATTTAATTTTTCAAATTAACTGACTTCGGTCAACTAAGGCAGGAAAGGTCGGGGTAAGGTCAACCAAACCTTAGGGGAGATTGACCGATTTTTTTCACAAGTTAAGCCTTAAAGTAAGTGTGCGTACAAGAATTTTCTCTTCTTTTATAATAGAAAGTTTTCTCATACATTGAACACTCTTCTCCTTCATGCACTTTCTATATTTATACATCCTATTCCTTGCCCTAATTTTTCTTTCTTGTCTACCACGCTTGGGAATCTTGTGCCTCCACTCTCCTAGGCTGGCTCAAGTCGCCTTTCTATGGTCATGTGTAGGCTTTGGATGCCCCGTTCGGGTTGACCCGCCCTTGTTTCAGATCTCTTTCTGTGAATCGTGTCGCTTCTTGGGTAGTACAGTTGTCAATGTCTTATGGGAGCCCATTTCTGCCTCTTCGGTAGTAAACCCAAACCTCAGACGTTGTTAAGAGTAATTCACTCCAAAAAAAAAAAAAAAAAAAAAAAAAAATTAAAGGTGGGATAATTATTCAAATCAACTATTTTTCAAGACATGACTCACTAGGTATTTCTTAGAGTTAAAATTTTGACTTTCAGACTGTTAGGTCTAAGTCAATTGACACTGGTTTAATTTTATTTGTCATTTTAAGTTTTGGAGTTGAGAGTATTATGTAATTTACAGAATTACTGAACGTCGTTTCAGCAGGCTTGGTACGTCAATTTTGATCATGTCATTAAGATTTTAATGCAGATTATGCTAACAAGACAGGCCACATCAAGAATTTCACATGGAGCATATTTTGGACCTCATGCGATAAAGTTTTTCAGTTATACTTGGGTCTTTATTTATGTTATTTAAGTTGGTAGGATGGTAGTTGGGTTTATTATTATCTAATTCGTTCTAGAAATTGAGTAATTTGGTAATTTGAGATTTGATGGAATTGCACTATAGTAGTTGTACATGGGTCTTAGTCTGGATCAAGTCATGTCATTGAATCTTTATATGGAGTTTTTTTTGTTGTTCTAGAGAAGTTGTAGTGGTTAAGTTTTCCTGTTTCTTAATGCATGTTTGTAGGAAGAGTGTGAAAATTTTAGCTGCCTTTAGATATACTCTTTACAATTCACCAGAATTGATGAGAATTTGAGATTGTGTATGTGGATGCAGCTTTACCTTTGGAAGGGGTGAAGCTAGAGAGACTCTAGATAAGATTCCTAGATCTTCTATTCTTCTCTTCTTTTTAACTTCA
Source organism: Cornus kousa (assembly GCA_025631255.1). Lineage (NCBI taxonomy): Eukaryota > Viridiplantae > Streptophyta > Magnoliopsida > Cornales > Cornaceae > Cornus > Cornus kousa. Next base: position 41,891 of record JAOTQH010000040.1, read on the forward strand.
TTTGTTTAGTTTTATTCTCGATTACTGTTTATAAACCTAGTATCTACTGTTTGCCCCTAGTTTAGCTCAAAATACTTGTTGCATGGAGTTTCCAGCACCCTTCCTAAACAATTTGCAATATAGTACTCCAGAAACCAATTAAACTTCAATCCCATTTTTGTTTCCAAACCTAATGCCTTTCTTCCACCCTTTGAAATGTGTACCACCATAATATCGGTCCTAGAAGACTACAATTACTTTACAGCACTGCCGTATATAAACTTTGCTGTCATAGTCTGTAGGAGAGTTTTTATTCAGACTTGTTTTTTCATCAGCAAATTGGTTTTGTGAGGCTCGGAAAGATTTAAATGCCTTTTGTTTTTCATTCCTTCCCCCTTCCTTCTTATCAAAGAAACGTGTCTCCATTTCTTCCCTTTCCCTCTGCACCTTTCCCTCCCTCGGTGCTATGTTCTACAAAACAGAACATACGTCCTCAAGAAAGTTGAGGATCATCTTCAATGGGATCTACCTACCTAGGGGGGCATCAATATTATTAGATGATCACCCTAAGGAACTTTCTTAGCATTTGAAGAAACAGAATGAGATCTCATCCATGGCATTATTTTGAAACTGGAAGTTCAACTAGGAATAAAAAAAAAAAGATAGAAACTGGAAGTTGCTTGTATGTTGGCTCTTTCTCTCATATTAGAAGAAGGTTTTCCCAATTTTTTGTCTCTCTATTATGACAGGTTTTAAATGTCGGATGTTAGAGATTAGGTAAGTTATAATTGAAAAACATAAGAGCAATGGATATGGCCATTGGAAGACCCCTATCAATTTTTAATGGGCAAGCTATGGATAATAACTATACTTTTTTTCTTTGACTCGAGATGAGTTTTTTCCTAATTTTTAGAATGGCAGTTTGAAAATAAACTTAATATGATTAACCCCTCGCCATCTCTGTTACTTTGCAGCTCAGCTATATTATTTATAACAATACATAGACTAACCATGGATGCACTAGTAAGAAAGGAAAATTGGTTTCTGTTGAAGGTAAGAGAAAAAGAGGTCCACCAAAACTAACATGGATAAATAATACATGGTTATTTTAAAAAAATTAAATCTAATATGAGAAATGGTTTGTGATAGAAAAGAGTGGAAAAAGTTAATCCATGTAGCTGACCCGGTTCTGATGCAGGACAAATATTGTTTAGATACCAAATTGAAATAGAACCAGAAAGAAAGAAGGGGGTGAGAATGAGAAGATGAGATGAGACTAGACGGAGGAGGTGAGAAGACAGATGAAGGGGATGAGAAGATAGATTGAAGGGGTAGGCTAAAGAGACTGAGGGCCTGATAAAAGCTAGAACACGAGGGAGAAGAGGACATAAAGGGGGAGTTATCAAACACAATATTAATCAACAATCCCAAAGCTAATTGTCTGATTACATATGAGCCTTTATATAGGTAAGATATTAACCAAACCCTAAAACATGATGATGGAGAACTGGGGCTGCCCGAGAGCTTGAAGTGCATATGGCCCACACCTACTATTGGAGACATGGGAAAGAAAGATAGAATTAGGACTTTTGCTTTATAATTATTATTGAATTTTAGGGTTTTATTTATGGTAATAGGAATTTTAGGGTTTTTCTTCGATGCCTATTTATATGTTGGTTTAGACATTGAGAAAGTCAGTTTTTGATGATTATTATTGATATTGAATTTTGAGATACTCGTGATTTCTTCTCTTCTGAATTTTTCTTCTCTTCTGATTCTCTTCCCTCTATTCTTCTACCCTTTTTCTCTCATTCTCATTCTTATTCTACTTGAATTCTGGTTTCGAATCGCCCCTACCCGCTGCTGCATCACATAAAAATATCAAAATAACCCTAAAATTCACCAAAAATAACAATAAGCATAAATAAAAACCCTAATTTGCTAAAATCCCTAATTCTATCTTTCTTTTCCCTTCTCCAATAGTAAGTGCGGTACGGTTCCAGCTCTTGGGTGGTGCCTTGGTCTCCATCAGGTTGATGCCGGATAAAGCCAACAAATGATGATGACGATGACATAGCCTAACGATATAGTGTTAATTCACTTCATTTGATGTGTATGTTACAGCCGAAAGAAAAACAGCTCACTTGTGGTTCCAAGCCAACTTTTAAGGCCACTGGTAGGGGGCTTGTTAGGATAAAGTACACCTCTATGATATAGAATATATGCTCGTTAGTTTCTTTGCTGTACTCAAAGATGCAAGAGATCTAAAGGTGGTTCTTTTACATGGGTGATAACACATTATCCTTATTTTGCATGGTACCATTAGTCAATTTTTAGCCCATGCTTCTTGACTAAGCTTTCTTTGCTGATTATTATATTGAACTCACATGTTAAACAATTGTTCCCTATGATATAGATGCTATGCTTGTTCAATTATTTGAATTCAACTGTCACATAGTGCACGATTCACCTCCAGTCTGCATTCCTATATCTGCCAGCCCAATTTTTCCATATAACCAACCCCAAATGTTTGTGACAACATAAAAATTGGTTTACTTTAGTAGAATGGCATGTTCATGCAAGTCCTGCGGACCACTTCTCTTTAGGCATTTTTCATTAGGCTATCAGGCAGTTCTCTGAAAGCAAGATAAATTATTGACCTTAGATCAGTTAGCTAGTCTGATTTTATGGCCAAGTCAAATCGTTGCTTCATTTACTGTTTGGGTCTTGTAATTATATCTCACTTGGATGGCTAATGATGTCTCTTTTTTGAGATTCTGCATAGTCGTACCATTTCTGTTAATAGTAGTTCAAACTATCATCAAGGCTAGGGGAGAAAAAATAAAACCATCAAAGATCATATATTCAGTAAGTTCCAAAAATTTCCATTATCTAGGTTTCTTTGAGATGATATTCGATGCTCCCCCCCTTCTGCAATGTCTGATGCTCTTCATCTGGTTGCTTTGCATATCTGCTTTGTAGGTATGCCTGGTATGACCGCTTATGCTGGTTTTTATGAAGTGTGCTCCCCTAAAAAAGGAGAGTACGTCTTCATTTCAGCTGCATCTGGAGCAGTTGGTCAGCTTGTTGGGCAGTTTGCAAAGTTGTTAGGCTGCTATGTTGTTGGAAGTGCTGGAACTAAAGAAAAGGTAGTGGCTTTAACTTGGTCATTAGTTCAATTGATTTCAAAATTGCTACTTGGCTGCTGAATTGAATGTCATAATTGCTCAATCTATATTCTCTTTGATCGTATACTATTCTTTTCGTTTTTTCTAAAAAAATTCCCAGTCCATTATGCCAACCATGTTGATTTCAAACACTGCTAATGGTGCCGCTGTTTGCTCAGTTGTCCACCTTAAACACTTGTTTTTCTTGAACATAACTATTGAAAGCATAGTGGTGAGCTGAATCCTGATATTCCACAAGTGTGCACATGCATACCAGTACATACATGTATACATGCAAGTGAAACCTAAGAAGAGACTAGTTGACAGTAGATTCTGGAAGGACAAATCCTCCATTGTTGCATAATTAATGTCCTCGTAAATATTATATGTTATCTGTCATGCTGGTTGCCAATTGCAAATGTATTATTTTTCTCAACAACTATGCTAGGTGAACCAAAATCAACATCATAATTAACTAGCTTCTCCATTTCTGTTTGCTTTTGCTTCTTTTACAATTGCTCCTACATAAGGTTGATCTGTTGAAGAACAAATTTGGATTTGATGAGGCTTTCAACTACAAAGAAGAGCAAAACCTTGATGTGACTTTGAAAAGGTAAGTTTTCATTTTAATTTCAAGAAACCTGTAATAGCACAATGAAGTTTTAGTCCTGATTTCGTGCCTGGATAAAATGGCCATTATTTGGAAAAAAAATTCAAGAGGACGTGCCCAGTAAGCTGTTGTATAAAGCACAGAATCTGCTAGATGACTCTAGTGTACCTGTATCAAAATATCGGTGGCCCGTAACGTGGCTTAATTGGCATTTAACACTTATTCTGAGTACCATTTTACTTGCTTGTTAACAAAAGTCATTTTACATAGAAAGCCGCATATGTCAGATTGTTTTTTTTTTCTTTCTTGGTTTTTCTGAGATTAAGATCCATTGATATCTACATGTACTTGCTAATTTGTTTGCCAGATACTTCCCTGATGGCATCGATATATACTTTGAGAATGTTGGGGGAAAGATGCTTGATGCAGTACTCCTCAACATGAGACTCCATGGTCGCATTGCTGTGTGTGGAATGATCTCACAGTACAGCCTTGAGCAGCCTGAAGGCGTACACAACTTGTCCTGTCTCATCACAAAACGACTCCGTATGGAAGGATTCCTCGTTTTTGAATATTACCACCTCTATCCAAAGTTTCTGGACATGGTTCTGTCTTCCATAAAAGAAGGAAGGATTGTATACGTGGAAGACATAGCTGAAGGACTAGAGAGTGCTCCAGCAGCTCTTGTTGGGCTCTTCTCTGGCCGCAATGTTGGTAAACAGGTGGTAGTTGTTGCTCGCGAATGATGAATGTTATGTTATATACATCTTTCATGGTGCTCTTTTACCATGAAAGACGACCAAATTTAAAGAGAAGCTCAATGGCTAATCAATAAAAGTTTTGAAGGGGGAATCTTATATTTCAATGAATATTAATATGCACTTGTTTTGTAATGTTTACGTGCACTTTTTTTTGTCCTTAATGCGGATTGACGGAGGTTATAGGGTCCTGGTGTCTTCTTGTACTACGATGAAAACAATGGGGGAAGAACTGACGATGGTTGACTAAGTAATGTTGAAAGTATTTAAAAGGAATTGCTTTTCTTGGGATAAGAGATCCCAATATTTCTCACCAAAATTAGATGGACCGAGATCCCTTGGGGAAGGAGAAGGCATTCAGAATAGGATTGATTAGTGTCCCGTTAACTTTCTTAGCATTGCAAGCTTCTCCAAGGCTATTGTTATTCTGTGTTTTAGAGAATGTCGGCTTGAGTAAATCAAACATTGGTATTTCTTTTCGTCTATATAATTTTCTTTATGTTCAAGTATTTTTGAACTTTAAATTTTCTTGATTCCCATCCAGATAAAGAAGCCTCGAATTGGGCTATTTACATGCATTAATTATGTGCTTACAAGTTTTGAAACAAATTCCTCAATGCTGTTATCGGAGCTTCCCAGGGACCTTCTCTTTAGCCAATTCTTTCCACCTGATAGCATTCTTTCTAAGCTGATTCCCTCTCTCTCCCTCGTGGCTTGTCTTATGCACAGCTCAAAACCACCCACATATAAAACCAACTCTAGGGTTACATCTATGAGGAGAGAGATTTCACTATTATATATCAAGGAAGAGAATATATACAATCACATGTCAAAACTCCACTCTGTCACTCATCATCTATTTTGAGGTTACATAATTACATATACTTTTCACTCTCCTCACAACACTCACCCTTAAACCCCTTGCATCTTTTCTCTCACTCTAAACATTTCAAACCCATCTCTATTTATAGAATCTTCAAAACACAATTCCTTGTTAGACAAGTATTTCACAACTTGCCTACAAGGAGTTACCATATCCATCTTCAACTCTAAAATAGCAGGTACAATTGGTTTCTTAAATCTTCAGCCTTTTTCCCAAGTCTTCTGGCTTCCAAAACTAATTAGGAAACTATTTCTCGCAGTTTCCAAAGCTCACTGTCCAAATTGAACCGATTCAACTTTGGCAATAGCCAAAAGTTAACGCCACACTTGAATCGATTCAGCCCTATCTGATTCAATTTGGCAGTAACCAAAGTCCATAACAAAAATTGGCAACTTTGAACATCACAATTATTCACGTAATCTACACGTGACCAGACTATGTCTTCACGTGCTTTACTATAGCTCCACCTCGAATAAGAATCTCTTCATAATTCCACCTTAAATGAAAAAAAAATTCACAGCACTATGATGAACTTGAGAAACACCCTAACATGTTTAGGTTACTTCCAAATTAAAGTAATAAAATTAAGTGTTTAATGATGATAATCGAGAAACATACGTACCTCATGTTCCCGCTTGTCAAAGGTGTTAAAAAAGAGTCGATCTGCTTTATGGAAATTGGAAAATTGATTGAGTCCGAGGGTCAAGAGAAATGGATACGAGTCCATGTCATAGATGAAGGATGGTAGATCATTAATTCCGAGCAATACTGGCACTGAACTACTGAAGGCACAAATATCATGGATGATGATGATGATCCAGATCCAGCAATAGCTATTCCTTGACCTTGACCTTGACCTTGTAGATAATGAGGATTAATGTTAAGAAGAGACCATTGATTCAAATGGTAGTAGATGGCACAAATGGCACACGATTGAGTGAAGAATGAAGCTCTATAAACAGCTAACTACCGGGCAATGACTAGAGCCCATGGTATTGCTGAATCATACACCACCAGCACTAGTTTGTTTTGTTTCTGTTTCCGATTCTGAATGAACTCTGCCAAACTTCGTCTGACTCCAACTTTGAAATGCTCCAGATACACATCAAAGCTCTCCATCTTTTCATCACCTTCATCAATGCCATCGAAAATGCTCTCTATGTTGACTGAGCTAGTTTCAGCTAATTGCATGGACTTGCTACTGGAGGAAGTGGTGACTAGTGTGACCTTAAGACCACTTTTGGACGCTAAGCGCTTTGAAAATTGCGGCATCCAGTTTATATGACCTTGTACGGGAAAGGAAACGCTAGAATGTGAATTCTACTTGCCATTTCCATCGGTCTCTCTCCCAAAACTAGCTAGCTAGTTGTCCCTAACTTAGCTATGTGCAATATAATAATGGGGATCAATAATAAGATGATGATAAAGAAAAGATTAATTGCTGCCGTGACAACCAGAAGCGGTGCCAGCAGTAGTGCCATGTTACGTGCCACGACAGTTGTCATATAAGATACAGTCAGTAACGATGCCAATAGTAGTGTCATGTCACCTGTTAGCCATGCCTCCATTTGCGTCATGAGTATAAACCTATCTCTACATAATCTGTTAGAAATAAATGAATGGAAAAATATTATACTGTAATGAATTAATGAAGATTACATAACGCTCCTATATATAGGAGAAAGTTTGGGGGTAGGTGAGTGATAAATAAGTAACCTATAAATAGTAATATGGTACATGTAATCATATATGGTAATTTGTAGTATGCAAGAAACATAGGTGGTAGATAAAGGGGTAAACTTGTAATCTAGCAGCCCTCTCAAATTCAAGGTGAGTATGAACATAACTTGAGATTGAAGGCAATATCATGAAAGCAGCCTGACGAAAATTTGGTAGAGATGAGTTTTCACTCATGATGCAAATGGAGGCACAGTTAACAGATGACGTGGCAAGTGACAACACTACTGCTGGCACTGTTGATGATTGTGTCTGACATGACAGGTGACATGGTACTATTGTTGGCACCGCTGCTGCTGTCGTTGTAGGTGACGTACAACTGTTGGCACTGTTGATTGTGTCTCTAAGGATGAGGCACTAAAGAGGCGGGATTATAAAACTATTACCGTGAAACTGCAATGATGTGTCTTGGAAGCTTTTATTGATTAAGAAATTGAATTTGGGATGCAGAACAGGGCCGGCCCTGAGATATACAAAATTTTGAGAGGCCCTAGGCGACCTTTCAAATGTGAAGCCCTTTATAAAATTTCACAAAAGCAAAAAAAATTATAAGAGTGCGAAATTTTAATTAAAATGAGACAGATAAATACATAAAATATATTAGAATTGTGATTTTATATATATTGAATTAGTTGAT
>JAOTQH010000040.1:79623-111112 GCA_025631255.1 Cornus kousa
ATTAATGATTTCTTAGCATATTGTTAATTATCTCATGACATATTAGTATAAGGTTTGTTATATCTTAAATGTCACATAAAACATATATTTACCAACAACTAATTCAAGTCAAAATACAGCTGGTTGGAAATATCCGGAGAGCTTATATATCTAGGCTAAAAAAATGCAACTAGTTCTATTTCAAATGCACCGGTTCAATATGTTAGTTCAATATGTGAAAAACCCTAATTGCTCTCTTCCAACTTCAAACTTATTATAAGTGAGCCTCTCATACTTATCTTGACTAATATGTTGTTCAGTATCAAACCGAAGTAGTCGTGAGTAGCTTCATTTGAATTTTTCACTTCCGAACCCTAGACTCGATATTAAATGAAAAATTACAACTCGATTTGAATTTTGTTTTGATCACCGAAATATGCCAATTACAATTCTATATCCACATCTTTTTCCTATAGGAACTTGAGCTCACAATATCCTCTCTGAAGAGTTAACTTATACCATCCAAGTTACTGCTCATTATTAGTGACAGACTGATAGAGATAGTTAATGGGGTTGGTCAATCTCCAAAAAAAATATTAAGAATGAAGTGGGAAAATTGTATCAAAATAAATATTACATACTGTTTTTCTTAATGATGGAACAAAGGTTTGATGATATAGTAGCATATAAATTTCATATGACAATAGCTAAAGTTTTGTATAATATCTAATTGTATCTCCTCTCACCTTCCATTAACACTTCAAACTATCCACGAAAATAAATCTTGATAGTAAATTAGTTTTGTACAACCCTCGATGATCTAAATCCATGCCCTAAATTTTGTTTGCAAATCCTATTTTATCTAATCGGTTGTTTCAATTGCATCGTAAGCCCAAAAAAATAGAGTTTGAAAAAGAAAAGTGCAAGACCCTGGTTTGACGAAAATCCATGACGGAGTAATTCTTGCCAACGGCGAAAATACCCTACCGCAGAAAACGGATAACAATGACGCTAATGAAAATCCATGACGGAGTAATTCTTGCCAACGGCGAAAATACCCTATCGCAGAAAACGGATAACAATGGCGCTAATGAAAAAAAAAAAAAGGTTTGTGACTCACATCCTAACCCACCCACCTCCACATACGTACCATCATGAACGCCACCTTACCGTCCTCAATGTCCACTAGCAACGTTGATCTGATCCACTACAGTATACATATACATATATTATAGTAGAAAAGTTACATGTGGTGAACTATTTATTTTTTTAATTGATAAAGCTAATTATCTAATAATAATAATAAAAATTGTTTGGACTCGAGCTGGGGTCATGGTGGTTTTGGATTTAAAATATCATAAAAAAAGCTAATTATTTTTTTATTACTTTCTTTATTCCATATTAGTTGTTTACGTCAAAAACTTTGACTCACTATCACCTTTTATCTTTGAATCAGATCATTTTTTAATAGCATTTCTTCTATATTCTTATTTACTACCTTAGTCTCATATTAGATGTCCATTTCGAAAACTTTGACTGTAAGTAAGTCAAAGTATTCTTTTATACTTATTTACTACCTTAGTCCCATATTAAATGTCCACTTCGAAATTTTTGACTGTGAGTCAAAGTTTTCTTTTATATACTTATTTACTACCTTAGTCCCATATTAGATGTCCACTTCGAAAATAACAGTCAAAATTTTCGAAGTGGACATCTATTATGAGACTAAGATAGTAAACAAAAGTTGTTGAATCCACTTCCTTAAACCGATTAAGGGAGTGAAAAAATAAAACAGGGTAAAAAAAGGGGTGTCAAATGAAAAAGAGATTTCGTTTGTGACATTTTTTTAGTTACAATTTGCCATGGTTATAAGCACCGATGGATCTCGTAGGGTCACCAGTTGTTGAATGAATGAGACCGTCGTGTCTTTGGGCTGTTTGGAGGCCTCTTCACTAGTAGGTGTTTGGCAGGGCCGGCCCTGAGATGTCCAAAATTTTGAGAGGCCCCAGGTGACCTTTCAAATATGAGACCCTTTATAAGATTTCACAAAAATAACAAATTTATAAGATTGTGAAATTTTAATTAAAATGAGACTATCATCAACACATAAAATATATTAGAATTGTTATTTTATATTGAATTAGGTGGTTATTTATTTGGTTAATTTGTGTGTTTTAATATAGGAAAGAGAAAAAAATAGTAAAACTTATTATTATAGAATCTAAATCGTAATTTAACTTAATAATTTGAATTCAATTATGCTTACGTTAATTTAGGAGATTTTTTTTTATTAAATCTTCAAATAAGTAAAACTAGAAATTAAATTTTTTTACAATGAATAAGTGATCTCTTTCTCGTAAATCCCTTATTTGCATAATTCACTTAAAAAAATTTATAATTATATTTTGATTTTACATTTTCTGATTAGAGTTGAATTTTAAAGAGATACAAATTATATAGAAAGAGAAAGAAACTAGTATAATTGTTCGTTATTACCTTTTCCTTCAATTATGAATTTGTTTAGTTTGTTAAAATAGAAAACACAAATATATAAAGAAATAAAGTGTAATATGTATTAAAAGAGTGGCTATTCATGTCTTTTTAGTTACCATCATTCAATATACAATTGATAAAGATATGTGTGTTTATTGCCATAATATAAATATATTTATATATATATTTTAAAAAAATTATTTAATGTCATAGATTTACCAGATATATAAGTATGCATTGAAAATTATGGTATGAATGTTAGACATATACAATATTTACATTAATTATAATCCTAAATTTGAGGCCCTTCCAAATTGGAGGCCCTAGGCTATCGCCTTGGTCGCCTTACCCCAGGGCCGGCCCTGATGCAGAAACATAAGTTTGAAGATCGATCATCGCCGGGGATGGGGCATTTTTTACCAGTGATCGAAAAACTTTGATACCATGTTAGAAATAGAGAGAGAGAGAGAGTGAGAGAGAATATTGATTGTATTGCATTGTATTGAATTAATGAAGATTACATGACAGTCCAATGTATAGGAAAAGGTTTGAGGGTAGGTAAGTGATGAAAAAATATCTTATAAATAGTAATATAGTAGATGTAATCATATAAAGCAATTTGTAGGATTCAAGAAATTTAGATAGCAGGTAAAGAGATAAACTTATATTGTAACAGTAGCTGTTGAATGGTAGACTGGACGTAGCTTTGACTACTGCTAGTACGTACAAGGGAAGCTGCATAATTGAGTGAATGGAAAGCGGCCGTGTATCCTCCACAATCACATGCTGAAGAAGAATGCTTGTTGGGTAGGCTTTTTTTAAAATCAAAATTCAATTGACCCATGTAATGTAGTGAAATTCCTTCCGTATATCCATCTCCTCAAAATCTTGACATCATTGCTTATTTCAAGACGTCATTTAAGGCACATGTGCATCTTCATTGGTCTTTTAAATTAAAAGAAGGCACAAAACGACGAGTACTGGTGCAAAGAAAGCCTCGTACAAATAGAACCATAAAAGGAAAATCACCCCATACAAATACAAAATACCTTTTTAGTTGTTTGAGTGCCCCCAATTATTGCCCATAATCTATCAAATGTTTTCAATTTCAGAGCCATCCAGGTTTTGGATGCATGGAACATATATACATTAAGAAATGAATCATCAATCGTATAGACCATGGAAACCACACTGATTAAGGCCACAACAAATAAAAAACATGTGTTGTAAATCAACTCCTCCATCTGTTCCTCAAATAATGCATGCTGCAAAGAGTCAAAAGTGAATGGAGTCATGCAAATAGGCTCATCACTGATGTCGCGGAGTGATGTTAAGTAGGGATGAAACCAATAATTTAAAAAGAAATGAATTAAACGAGTGACACATTGATCGAAAAATTAGGAATTAAGATCCGTTTGTTTGGACGTAAAATATTTTTTCAATTTTTTTTTTTTGTTTCCTGGTGTTTGGTTGTCATAAAATATTTATGAAGAAAAAAATATTAAAATTTAACAAAAATAATTTATTTATAAATTTTCGACTAGTTATTTTACATGTCGCGCCCGATGGACTCAATCTCAACCTCAACATAGACTTTTGCCAAACACCGACAAAGTAAAAATAAAAAAATATTTTACCTAAAATAAAAATATTTTCCCAAAAAAAACTATTTTAGGTCGAAACAAACAGAGCCTAAGAGTGACAAGTGACTGTATTATAAATTTAGGATACAACAGAAAATTCAGGATAATTTATACTGCTGAACCAGGGGGTTGAGGAACTACTAAAAGAGCCCACTTTGTTGGCTTCAGCCGTCACTTACATACATGTATGCTTGCATATGTAAAAAGAAGGCTGATATCCAGTATTGATACCAGCCAATATGAGGTTATGGGAGGATGACCTGAATACAAAATTTTGTAAGCTGTCATTTATTTCTTTCCCAGGGGTAGTTTCCACACTGGTGGCTGAAGCCATATCTGCAAGGTTAGCCTTGAAATGGACTCAAGCAAGGGAGTTAAAATAAGTAGTGATTGGAAGTGACATTATTTAAATGCCCGTCCTCCCCCCCGCCGAATCATAAGGACCCAGTGCATGAGAAATGAAAGGTAAATCAGACTCAAATCCAAGTCCCAAATGGGGAAGCTAAACCCCACATTAGCCCATATGGCTAATGTGACCATGAATAATAAGCTAATAACACCATAACAGTCTCACAAACACCCCAAGAACATAAAGAAAGAAAGAAAGAACAAAAAAAAAAAAGGAAAAAAAAAAAAGAGTGAAAATGACGTAACCCACCTAGCCTACATTGGTCACATGAGCACCAATTGTACCAAGGTGAGGAAAGAGGTTAAATTGACTCTCAACAAGCTTGTAGTCTAGCGGTACCAAGTCTCTACTTTCTAAAAGGAGGTTAGGGTTCGAACTTCAGTGGAGGCACTTGTGTGTGTGTACCAACTAAAAATAAATAAATAAATAAGAGTTAAATTGACTCTCAACAGGTCACATTTTAAACATTTTAAATCATAAAGATTGGAACTCAATTTGAAAACATTGCCTGGAAGCGCCCCTGACTAGTCCCGGCTTGCGCGTAGAAAGACTGACAACCAGACCAGCCAGCTGAAACGTGGTTTCAACATAGCCCACTTACTGTCCAAGAAAACGAGTCGACTGAAAGTTCCCAGAAATGTAAAAATAGGTCCCTTTCAAGGTACCATGGCCATGGACTCCACCTAGGTCAAATGATACTGTCCCAAGGATGTCCAGAATTACATCTGAACTGCTCAAAGGTCACACAAATGATGGGAATGAGTAAAACCAACATGTGAATGAGAGCTAAGCAATGAAACAAAAGGAAATGCACAAGTTAAACATGCCTACATCAAGAGATGACCAACTTGATCTCATTACATCATTGTACAAGTCTTGGGAAAAATAAAGAGAGTGGAAATCACAAAAGAACTCCAAAAGATGGCAATGTGATCCTATGCCATTTCCCTATTCCAAAAATACATACAAATGTCATACAGGGACATTGTCCATACATATGAGTCGAATCAAAATGAAGCTACAACATAGTATTCCAAGTAACATCAACGGTCATCCAAAAACTCCATTAAGCAACACCAAGGCTATGGATGAGGTGGATCCTCCAAAGCAACTCCTTTTCCTGAAAAATGAAAGGGTGAGAACGAATGTCCACTATGAAGAATATGCTATACAACAACGTTACATTCTTTGAGTCCTGCAAACATAAGAGAATGCTAGGCAATGCAAAAAGGGTCATGCTACCTAATGTCCAATTCACGAATCATCCCTAGAAATGAGCATTTACACAATATCAAAGTTTCAACAAGAATGATGCTCACTTCATCACATATAAGCATATATAAAATGATGAAAGCCTTAACCACCACAAGTTGCAATTATATGACAAAATAACCAACTTGACAAGAAAAGTTTGAAATCATCAACCGGGATACCTCGTAACTCACACACACGCCTGAACACTGCCTAAGCCACGTGCCATAAGTGCCATTTCCGGGCTACTAACCCGCTGGTGGCGTACCAATTGGCCAATTGTGGGGATTTTCAGCCCCAAGGGGGATGTCCTCTCTCTTTAAAAAACCCGATTATATCCCGAAAACCACAAGTGATTCATAAGGTAACACTTTAAGCACTTCATAAGTGCACATAAGTGAACATTATCCCAAGTAAATCATGCCCTAGTGTTAAGCTACCACCATGCCAAGGTTCTCAAATGCAATTGTATCCAAATCAACATCATTATAATTTAATAAGGTTCAATATCGTCATTTAGGCAATTCATCAAACACAGTGTGCATTAAATCAACTAGCAATGTCTACACATGATTCCTATGATTTAAAATCAACAATAATCTCAACAATTTCCACAATGACCAATAATCATACATAAAGAGAGCTTCACATGAACAACGAAACAAATAGACATGCATATACATCATGCTTAATACGTAAATTCATGTCATAAGCTCAATTCTACTCTTAAGGCATGGAATACTCAATTTAGAGGCACAGAACACAATATATCACCACATATACACTATAATACACTTGGATTATCACATATATATACTCACACTAGCATGCTTAACACACTCCTATGCTCACAAAAACACAAGGAAAAATAGATTAAGGGTATATCACGCCCCCTGCCTCAAAGGAGAGCAAAGCTAGAAAATCCACCATGTATGAACTGCACCAAATGGAAAAATAAAAACCATAGAAACGATCCTCTTTGGGCCCTTCACTTTATTTTTCTATGGTGTCTTCGGATTCTAAGTGGAAGGAGATCAAAATGGAAAAAGAGAAGAAAATGGGAGGAGAGGGTGAGCCGGCCAAAATGCTCTCTCTCTCTCTCTCTCTCCTCCTTTTATAGTCCACCAACTACGTGCCACAAAGTCAAACATGTCCCCACCTTCACCTCTAATTACAAGTATGATATGGAGAACATTATATATACATATACATATATAAATGTCTCCCAAGAAATACTAAAATGCGACTGCGTCCCCAAATACATGAATAGTGCCGAAAATAATTTCCGAACACTTGAATCGCCCGGGGCCCGCACAGCCAACATCCTGGGGCCACTTGCCTAACATTTCCCAAAAGCGTTTCTAAGAGTCCGTGGACTCTTAGGAAAGGCTAGAAAAAATCCCAAACACCCCAAAACACGTTCCCCACATGTCAAAACACATAAATGCACATGGAGAAATATAAGGGAAAAAGGAAAAAGAAAACTGGTCCTCACACCTTAATGGAAGTTCTGAATCCCTAGATCATAAACTGGAAATTGACAATTTGAGACAGTTATTCATAAAATAGTGACAAATGAACCTCAAAATATCAATGCACATAGGTGGACATAATGGCTAAAAAACAACAGGCAGAGGACAATAATTATGGACACAGCATAGGTCTAGATATGTACTGGAGTTTCTGAAGAGGGGGCAAACAAAACATGATACCAAAAGCTTCATCAACATGCTAACAAAATGGAGAATTGGTATGACCAAAACATTTCTAAGATCTTAAAAGATGAACTGTTCAGGTCAAACTTTCTTGATGCAAGTTAATAAATTATGGAGCCACTAATCAGGCCACATGTTAGAGTGTACCATTTCTTTGTACATGTGATTAGAAGAAGTTAGCAAAGCAAGAGCTCTCACTGGAGCCTCTTACAGTTTGGAACTTTTAACAATTGTTTAGCCTTGATCATTTTACTTTAGTATTGCTTGGAGCATGGGCACTCAATGTTACACACTACAAGTATAGGAGTCTCACATGATCACATCCCAAAATGGAATTTCAAGCAAAAGATTTACAGCTAGAAGCAAATTTTGAATCCAATTTTACTTTCGATTTGGACATGTTATTTCAATTTTTTGGTAAATGCATTCAGAAAGACTGAATTCTCTTTTAGAATTATTTATCACGCGAAATCAAGCATGCATTATGAAATTGCTGTGATTATGTGGAGGCAATCAACTAAATTCATTCTGCCTTCAGATTTCAACAAATCAAGGAAAGAACTATAAGCTTGTTAGAGTAGGATTTATTATATTATTGAGGGTAGTATTATCCTTTCCTCAGTTTATTAGTTTAGGGCTTATTATGTATTCTATTATACTCTTCAATAACAAGTGAATAATATACGACCGTTTTTCTTCTCTCTGCTTCTCGGTGCAAACTTCACAATGGTTGGAATGTCCATTCCTTCAAGTCCCCGTGGGGTAATAGAGGATGTATGTGTTGGGCGTGTGTTTCTTTCTTGCCTATCAAAAAAGAAAGGAAAAAAGACAAGAAAAACGCATTCAGCAAGATATGCGCACAGCCTTGCAGTATCAATCACCACTTTGATGGTTTTGTGTACTGTTCAAAATCAATAGTCCTTCCTGGCCAAAAGAATTCAATAAATCACTGGAATGTGATAAAATCACTCCACTTTTAATGTGAAATCACATTATTGACCTTATTCAATTCATGACAATCAAGTATAAGAGGCATTTACGTCATTTAGTTTAAGGGGAAAAAAAAAAAGTGGAGTGCATTTATCATTTCCCTAAACCAAATTGCAAGAAGTAATTTTTAACCACTTTAGGATGTTTTGGAAACATCTTCAAGGAAAGAAGAAAAAAAAAAAAAAAACCTGTTTTCCATGATAATTACATGTATTTCAAAAGATGTTCATACTGGAAAAAAAGTAAAACTGAAGAAACTGTGTGATGTCAATACGGAACTGCACATTTCAACCAATGACTTGGCCATTTTTTTTATTTTTCTAGAAGCAACAGTATAGAAACCACCATGGAAGTTGATTGATATTAATACCCTAATTATGATCCCATTACCTTCAGAAGGTATAATTTAGAAGCTTTCTTTAAAAGTAATACTGGAAATCAAATGTCCAAGAAGTTGCTTTCATAAGATTGTAAAATTTAAACAGGATAATAGAATGCTTACCATATTGATATTACCATGTAAATGAAGGTAAGACGTATGATGGATAAGCATCATATTTTAATGCAAGAGCACGCACAGAAGATTGATCTGCAACTTCTCCAAATTTATCAAGACCAAGTTCAGTTGCATGGATCCCACATGTGATAAATGATGATCGGATCCCAGCTGCATTCGCACCCTTTATGTCATGATGGAGAGAGTCTCCCACAGCAATACAATCAGAAGCATCCAAGCCAACCATGGCCATAGCCGATTTATAGATTATCTGATAGAATCATGAATCATGTAAAGGTGACAAATAAAAGTATTTATAACATATGAAATTGCAATGGCGTGACAGCCCACTCAAAAAATTTACAATGCCATCTAAATGTTCAATTTTGCATAGGTTCTAATGTCAGCTCTGAGGCCAAAATCATATTCATGATTATATAGTACCAACTGACAACCATACAATTTCTAACATTATGAGGAAGATTAAAGAGGAAAACATTGAAACTGCCCAAATTCAAGCATCATCCCATCAGATAATGTTTTGCTTGACTTGCACATCCAATCACAACACTTAGAATGAATAGATTTGCATCCCACGTAGCTATAATAGAGATTGAATGATTCTGTAAATTTTGCAACAATGGATAAGATTTTAAGCTTTATTTGACACCCTGGGAAGAAGCTTAAGAGAAATTGAGAAACCAATAGTACGGACATATTCTGAAAAAGATTTTAAGGAATGGCAATTAGCTTATGTTATTTACAATTCTATATATTGTATTCACTTGAGTTAAGAGCAATTGCTAACTTACAAAAGCATAAAACCATTTGGCTAGTGTCACACTCTTATCAGATGGTATATATCCTATATGAGAGTTTCGTAAGTAAAGAAACGGCCTTGTTTTATATATATATATATATATATATATATATATATATATTGCAAGTAGGTCAACCATGCAGATCTATACTATTATTAAAAGCACAAAGAGTTTCAGTATTTCAGTATATTAATGCATTTTTTAATAATAATATAGTAGTAGAAAATACTAAAATTTAATAAATGGAAATCTAATTAAAAAAGAAAATATATAATACTAAAAAATTATTTATTTAATTCAATAAAAGGAAATGTATAATATTAAAAAAAAAATTATTTATTTATTTCCATAAAAGAAAATCTAATCAGAGAATGAAATATATAATATTAAAAAATATACATTTATTTATTTATTTCAATAAAAGGAAATCTAATCAGAAAGGAAATAGTAGAGATATGGATAGAAGAAAAATGAGATAATTGTGTAAAGGCTTGAATGAGATGAATCACTCATTCACAACTCTAGTATTTATAGATAAAAAGAGTACATGCTCTTATTACAAGAAAAAAAACAAAATCAAATCTAAATCAAATCATAACATATTCTAAAGCATATTCTATGGCATATTCTATAGCATAATCAAATCTCTGCTAATATGGTAAGTCATTCCATAATCGTGGCTATCATATATGCTAACATATGCATAATCAAACTTCTACTAATATGGTAAGTCATTCCATAAATCGTGGCTATCATATATGCTAACATTCCCCCTCAAGTTGGTGTGCGGATATCTGAAACGCCCAACTTGGACGATGCATTCTCAAACACAATTTTGCTGACGCCATTTGTAAGAATGTCTGCAAGCTGCTCAGAGCTTGTGACAAATG
The DNA here is from genome assembly GCA_025631255.1 of Cornus kousa. Lineage (NCBI taxonomy): Eukaryota > Viridiplantae > Streptophyta > Magnoliopsida > Cornales > Cornaceae > Cornus > Cornus kousa. Next base: position 90,311 of record JAOTQH010000040.1, read on the forward strand.
GAGTGCAAATCTGACTAGCGATAATTTTTCCTCAGATGAAGTATCGATCAACAAATCAAAAATGTCTCCTCAGACCATAAACAATTAACAAAGTCTCCTCAGACCGTAAACAACCAATCATATCTCCTCAGACCGTAAAAAATCAACAATGTCTCCTCAGACCGTAAAAAACCAACAATGTCTCCTCAGACCATTTCCATTCATACATATGTTTAAACAATGTAGATGAAAGAATCAACAATGTCTCCTCAGACCATAAAAAGAAACAACTGTGTCTCCTCAGACCATTTCTAAATAGGTGGTGCCAAACTCGCAACACCCCCATTGAGGTCGGAACACCCTACCTACCCGACACCTCCCGAATAGGCGATGTCACCTTAGACCATTCCTGAATGGGTGGTTTCGAACTTACAATGCCCTCATTGCAGTCGGACCACCCTGGCTCTGATAACAAGTAGAAATATAAAAAGAAGAAAAACAAGAGAATTTTGTAAAGGCTTGAATGAGATAAATCACTCATTCACAGCTCTAGTATTTATAGATAAAAAGAGCACATGCTCATAATTCAATAAAGGAAACTAAATCAAATCATAACATATTCTAAAGCATATTCTATGTCATATTCTATAGCATAATTAAATCTTTGCTAATATGGTAAGTCATTCCATAAATCGTGGCTATCATATATACTAACATATGCATAATCAAATCTCTACTAATATGGTAAGTCATTCCATAAATCGTGGCTATCATATATGCTAACACTTACCCTCCGATCACCTGAAGTAAAAGAGACTAGAACTTTTCATATATATTGTTGGATAAGTAGAACATTTTTCAGCATAATTTAAAATAATTTCTATATACATTCATAATATGTATTTATGCATGAATAAACATTTAATTGAAAAGATATTTGTTCTGCAAGCTACTAGAAGTATAGTAAAGGTACTTGAGAATTGAGATATAGAACAATTAATAATTGCTTCAAACCCAGTGCTAATTTTAAATTTAATTTTCTTAGTACACAAGATTCAAATAACTAAATTTGATACAATGACCTTGCTATTATCCAAAACAAGTTTGGATTTCATTTGTGTCACCCAATCAAGCTCAACTTTAGAAGAGTCCAACTTAATCTTTAAGTTCTTCGCTTCATCCTGAAACTCCAAGAATGAATAATACACTGCAATGTCATAGCAAGATATGATCATGCAAGACAACATACCAGATTGTCAGTAATGAGATTGATCTCAACCATACAGCTCCCTGCAAATGAAGTTTATAGAATGAGGGATATGTACATCTTTTATGTTTAGCCAAAAACAGATCAGTACTTTATATTCCAACTGTAAAATATTGTTGTCAGGGGCTTATTTATTATTACTTAAATAATGTTGGGGCTTATATGTAATTTTTGAAACTTGTTATTATAAATAGAATGTGGTGGAAGGATGAAGGTATACTTTCATTCTTTCTCTCTTTCCCCATCTCTTTCTCTTTTTCTCTCATCCGCTTTCTTCTCTTTTTCTTCTTCTTCTTTATCACGTACTTTTGATTTGATTATATCTTAAAGTCAACAATAAATGGGGTAGCAAATGTTCTTGTGCTGTCTTTAAGAATTTGAGAACATAATACTGCTTCAATAACAGAGATATTAATTACAATCAGCGAATTAATTTCTTTTTTCCATGTTCTAAGCATTTCATGAATTTTTATTTTTTTTTTATTAGTTAGTTTGATTGGTCACCATTTGCCAGCCAAATTAGCATTGCAGTGCGTGTTGTCAGAATACTCTTCACAAAGTAAACTAGTAATTCGAATGGTTAATTTACTCATTCTCTAGGAACAGCTCTCCATATGTAATTCCGTCTGCATATTGAATTTTCTTGAAATGATCAACTCCCTGCACATTAGTTTGAACAAACTTCAGACAGACACATGTAAAGAAAAGAAGAATATAAGATAGAAAATACAAAATAATATAATAAAGTGACCTGAAGTAACATGAGGATACGTTCAAGACCATAAGTGATCTCAACAGATATCGGCAGCAATTGGAGACTTCCGGCCTGGAAAAAGAGGAAAAAGAAAGGAAGAAGAAGAAAAATAAAAATGAAATAAAGAGCTCATGAAATGCGTAGAACGGATTTTGAAAAGTGTAACTATATATTTTAACCACATTAAGCAAAAAAAAAAAATCCAAAATCTTCAAATAAATAAGAATCAAATCCTATCTCATGCATGAGAACGAACCTGCTGGAAGTAGGTGAATTGTGTGATTTCCATGCCATCCATCCAAATTTCCCAGCCCAAACCCCAGGCACCAAGAACCTACGAACATTTCATGCCAACGCAAAGGAAAACAAGCTTGCTAAATGATCAAATGTATGCAAAGAGTCATCCAGATTAAAATGAACCACAGCCATGTCATCCAATCAAAGTAGTCAGACAGCAGTGTACAAATTAGCATCAATTTTTGCCAAATAAACTGAAGCACTATAAAAAAATAACACACACATATTTTCACTAATAAAAGGCAAGATATTACCGGACTTTCCCAGTTGTCCTCTACAAATCGTATATCATGTTCATTAACATCGATACCTGTCAAGAATAAAGCTACGTATGCTCAAGCCAAGGTTAGGGAGATAGATCAGTAAATGAATATACAATTAACAGAGTTTGGTGGAAAAATAAATTTAATAAACAAAATAACTTATGCACCCCTATGAAATTTTGTTTAATCTTGTTTACTAGTTTGACAAAATTTCTAATTAGTCTCTGCTCTTTTATTGACAACAGAAAGACTTAATTTATTACAAGTTCAAGTATCAGGCTATCAGCAAAAAGCACCTCAGAGGTTCACCTACAACATATGCACAAGAAAACCATGCACAGCTAATAGCTATTTTCTCATCTGACTCAAAAAAATCTACAAATGAAAACAAATAAAGAGAATATTTCCCAGGTTATCCAAAAAAAGGGCAAATTGCAAAAAAGAACCCTAGAACTTTCATCTTTCTGCAAACACCCCCCTGTGAATGCAACAAGGTGATCATTCTGTCAATTTAGCCAATTTTTTCCATCAATCATTCTTGGTTATAGTGCCAATGAATCCATGGAATGCAGAAACAGATAAGTCTTTTATAAGCTACATGCCCAGTCAAAATTAGAAGACCAATTGATGCAAGTCTACTTGCCAAATAAGGGTTCCATTAACAAAGTCAGAGGAAGAGAGAGTGAGAAAGGCGAAAAGAATTATCTATAAGAAATAGTTTGAGGAAAGATTCATCCATAAAAGTGGGAGAATGTTATCGAGAAGAAATTAGTGAAAAGAACCTTACAATGATCAAGCAAAGTCGAAGGAGCAAGATAATGAGAGAAAAAAATAGCCCTAGAATCCAGAGGGAAATCCATTGAATACGCAAGGAACTTGAGAAAATTTCAAATATTTTATCAAACCAATACCTATCAATGACAATTTATTCTGAAATTATATTTCAATAGGGTCCATAAAACCCAAGTGAAGACCTTCCAAAATTGCAATAGAACCCACATAGTAACCTAAGACTTAATTTTGACAGATGCACTAAAATTACCATCAATAAGAATTGAGTCCTAAACTTCTTAGAATTAGATATTTGACAATTAACAATAAAAACTTATTCAACAGCCACGATTCACCTGAGCAACCTCCAAAACAATTCTGGAAATGCATCATGGAGCTCTTATTTTTTTGTGCTTGTGTTGCAACCAGAAAAACAAGAAAAGGGTCCAGTAACTACCTAGGGCTGATAGACTACGGATAAAAAGATCTTGTGAATTTCCAGGATCAGGCTTCAATATAACCTGAGAATGAATTGACAACATGAAGTCACACAAAGGTGTGTCAAAAGCTAACAATCCTTGCTTTGAGAAAGCTCCATAATCTATCATGATTGTATGATTTGATAAATAAAAATAATGAAAATAAATAAAAAAGTTAAACCTGAAATTGAGTGTGGCGTTGAAGCCTATTTGGGTTTTCTCCATAACGGCTATCATCTGGCCGGATACTGGGCTCCACGTACCTTCCACCAGAAACTACCACATCAGCAGTCCATTAATGAACTTGAAGCCGTCATGTAGTTGAAATAGTTAGAATATAAAAGAGAAGGAAAAGTAAATAAATACCTAAACCTTTTATTCAGTTATTGATATCAGTTCTAGAACTCCAGAAAAATATCATGCTCACAATATGAAAAATAATTACATGGTACACGAAAAGACTACCTTTTTGCCCATTAAATATTTTATTTCTTTGCCATACATCCCTACACTATTTCTATGTTTCTTCACCTGACTGTCTGACTCAACTAACTGACAAGCTATATGGTCATTTCTTTATGTTTTGAAGAGCACGGGATGGACAGATAACCTTATTTTGGATTCAGTCTTCAGTGTCACCCTTTCTAGATCTCTAGTTTACCTTGCACTTCAACTAACAAAATGATTAAAACCTTTATCCTACTCTCACTCCGTCACCATCCTTTATCAAGACAACTGTATATTGGACATTTTGACTCCCTGAGAAAGCAATTATTTTTCAATGGAAACAATATGTATATACATTATTATCTAGCCTATACTGAGTTGTAACAGTGTCAGTTCAAAACTTTAGCATTTATTAAAGTACACTAGCATAACCATCAAGGTAACATCCAAATTCTATAGAAGATCCAATTCAATATTTGTTTTTGCTAGAGCTTAACACTATTAACATCACCACAATTAAGATTCATTAAAGACTCTCATTTGATGTCCCAACATAACCAATATTACTACAATGATTGCAATCAACAAACCATAAACTTTTACAAAGTCAAAAGCATACTTACGCTACATTCCACGGTTCCGGACCAAGAACCCTTAAGAATGTCAGAGGATTCATTGTCCCTGCTCCAACCTGATCAATAAAGCCAGAGCAAAAATGCATTATATGAACTTCTGACAAGAAACTGCTTTGAGAGAGGAGTAAGGAGAGGTAGGGCCAATGCTATCATCATTTTAGTAGAAAATAGTGCAGAATGAATATTTTATTACTAATAACGTGTCTGCCTGTACTTTGTAGAGGAAAAATATGACTGAATGTGTATTTCATTGGGAAAATATATTAAATCAGTAAATTCAACATATTTCGTTCAAGATTTCTTGGATTGGTATTTCCAGACAAAAGACGTCCAAATCGAATTTTCCTCTCTTACCACATGTAACTAATACATACAGAAGCAGAAAGCATCAACTCATACAAATATATGAAATAAGATAAAACCGAGGGAGCTTATAAACAAGACTAAAAATTACCCATTACCTCTGTGTTGCTGCACTGCATTACGGCACATCCAACAGAAGCCCAATACTCCTGTAGCATTCAAAAAATGAAAAAAGAAAACCAAACAGAAGGTAAAAGAATGGAGGAAAATCACAGTCGCAATCAATTTAAAAATCAATTTAAAGTCAAACACGGTTTTTCAGTCAAACAGTAGATTACTCTTAAACACTGAAGAAATTTGAGCAAAAGAAGCATATAAAAAATAAAAAAAAAAGACCCGCTCATGGTAGAGAAAACAGATAAGTTCCTCATGTTATTGCCTCTTACAATGCGACCCGGTAGCCAGAGTTAGATGGGCCACAACATGTTATACTTTGAATTGATTATCCATTCAATCAAATGTGTGGAAATATCAAAAAATGATTTCCTTGTACCATCATCAAACTATTTCATCCGATTTGATAGAGAAATAAAAACTATGCATCTCGTATAAAAATTAAAAAATAAATAAAAGGAAATAAAGAAAGATAACATGCAAGTTTCCAAAAAATAAATTAAAAAGAAAAAATAAAAGAAATCGTCCGCATATTCAACCTACGTACATTTCTTCCGTCCAAGCATCCAATTTGATACAGAAATAAAAACTATCTATCCATCTCCTATAAAAAAAAATTAAAATAAATAAAACATGTAAATAATAATAAATAAAACATGCAAGTTTCCAAAAAATAAATTAAATAGCCCGCATGGGTCCAAACAATTTCAACTTCTTTTCTTTTCCTACATCATTCCATCTATCTACCTTCTAGTTTCAAGAAGAAAAAATATGTGTTGTGTGTGTGTGCGTGTGTGATTTTCATTGCCCAACCCAAAAGACCAAGAAACTCAGCACACCCATGGGTGCAGTGTCTGTGTTCTTGTGGGTCAATGGAAAATATTTCTGATGACCCAAAATTCGTTTACCCACATTTCTTGGCAACCAAACAAAGCATTGACGAATTTTTAGGAAAGAGGAAAGTATCAGAACCTGGAGGCGCTGAATGGCTTGTTGAAAGGTGGGTACGGAAACTTTCTTGGCCTGCTTAGAGTCTGTAGATGAATAAGAGTGCTGTTGCGTTGCCGAAGTAGTGATTGCGCAGACTGTGGTTTTGGCGAAACGGCGATTGAGAGACCTGTTGAGAAGAAGATGGTTTGATCTTGTGATGAAAACGAAAGATGACAGATGGGTCTTGTGGGGTTTGAGAATGGAAGTGACTAAGGGTAGAGTAAGAATCGCCATGGGTGATTGGGTGTTTGCAGGTGTGGAGTGAAAAGAGAACACAGAAATGGGTTTATTGAACAGGGTCTATCCAGACCTGACTCCCGAGGATCAGGGGAATTTAGACCCTCCCAAGACTCAACTAACAAAACCTATAACTTGCTCGACCATTAAGTTTATTAAATTAAAATTGTTGATTTTAAAGTGTGAGAAGGGCCATTTTGTCTTTATAAATTACAAGATTATTTTGATGATACAAAATTGTCACGTGTTAGTTTTAGGCGGAACCGAAAACTACGGGAGAAGGATGATATGATATGCTTTTTAAAACATCCAAAGAGAAGTTTTAGTTGAGATGCTTTTTTAAAATATGATAATTTTCTTAGTTGAGATGATTATATGACGAATTTAAAAATATAGAGAAATTTTATGATTTTAATTCAAAACAAAATATTATTGTCTTCTATTATTATGTTCTATTTTATTATTGACATTGTGTTGTATATACGTGGAAATTATATATATAGACACATTATAAAAATATGAATTTTCATATTCAATCACATTCCTTAGTTTGGCATGTGCATAGTTAAATAGCTCTACTAGTGCATGATTAAATAATATTTATATAGGGTATAAAAATTGTGTTAACAATATTAAACAAAATACGTTAAATTTAATAGAATTTTGTTATATTAATAATTATTTTTTATATATCGTGAATCAATATGAATATGAATGGTAACAGTTTAAAATATAAATAATTACATAAATGTAGGGTATAAAAATGATGTTAACAATATTAAAGAAAGTACGTGAAATTGAATAAAATTCTTATATAAATAATTATTTTCTATATATAGTGAATCAATATGAATGGTAATAGTTTAAAATATATTAGGTAGAATTATGTTTTTTATATTTTTAGAATTTGTTCCATGTAATTCATTTTCATTAGTAACAACAAGCAACTAAATATATGAATCAATTTAAATATAACAAAAAGGTTATTTGTCGTGTTTAAAATATTATAGGTAAAATATTTTCCACAAATATATATAGAAGAGTTTTTTAAAGGAGATAACTCACCTTATTTTTAGAGGCAGAGAGAAATCACAGAGAGCGGTCTAAAGAAATTATAGAGAGGCCCTAGAGAAATCGCAGATAAAAACCCTAAAAGAAAAAATGCGATTATATGAGAGTAGAGTAGTAATTATAAATTTATTTTTGAAACACAACCACTTATCGTATCCTACGATAAGCTATAAGCAACATTTCCAACACTTAAAATTTTGGTCTCTTTTAAGCGGTAATTACCATATTAAGCGGTATTCTAAAATTTTATCAAACACGCTTATTTTTAAAAATAATTTTATCAAACACGCTTATTTTTAAAAGTCACTTACCGTATTCAGTGCTAAATTGGGAAATCAAACATACCCTCCCTTATGCTTCGTTTGGTTAAAGGGATGAAAGAACAGAGGGAGAGGGATGAGTAAGGCATCTTATAGAAGGGAAATTGTCTCCCACACTTTAGGATTCTTGTAAAAATTTTGGAAATTTGGTTACCTGTAAAGGGAAAATTTTGGGAAAAGTGGGATTCCCGCATCAGATAAATTTTTCCAAAATATTTCGCTGCATAAAACACATGAATTTTACTTTCTCGCACAAAATTTTACTTTCTGGCACAAAACTGTCCTTTTATTTCCAAATTTTCCCTGGAAAATATAGTGTGGTTATTAAATTCAGGACTTAGAAAATATTCCAACAATTATTATATACTGGGAAACTTAATTTGGATTCATTATATCCAATAGGTCGTTACCTACAATTTTTTTAAATAAATTAAATAATATAACTTTAAACTTTTATCATTATTTCAATAGAAATATGAGGGATTAATGTGAGTCTGTCATATTATTTATATGACATAACAATCTCACATGGATAAAAATTAATATCATATTTATTTTCTACTATCTATACAGGTTTGAACTGTGTGATTTTTGCAAAGAAAACTTTGCATGGAAGTGGTTCATATTCACAAAATATGAAAGGGACTGATAAATTATACATAAATCTTAAAATTATTATGCATGAACTATAAAACATGTTACTTTTGCCAAACAAATTTTATCCTAGAGTGTTTATTCAAAGGGGCTTAAAAAAAAGATATATTTTATAATTCAATAAAACTTTAGTATGTTATGACAAATGAAATATATTCTACATATAAATATAAATAATTATGATTGAAAACATAAAATAAAAAGAATCTGATGACTAAAATGCAGTCCTCATTAGTTTATATAATTTAAATATGAATATAAATAATAATAATTATTATTATTATTAATCAATTATTTTACTATTTTTTTGTTAAAAATTAATATAAATAATTGGGTATAAAGATGATTCATTTAACACAAAATTAATTTATTTTTTAATATTTGAAATCATGAAGGTAGTAAATCATTTTCTTTTCCTTTTCATACTATCCAAACTAATAAAATAATATTTTTCCATAACTTTTTTGAAAATTTTTATTGCTAACCAAATGCACAAGGAACTTAAATTTCCTTTCTTTCACTTTCATTTTTTATTATAAAATTTCGTCTAACTAATCGGACTTTAGGGAAATAAAGTTTTTATACTACTTTTACCAATATACCCCTATTAATGGAACAGGCTTAAACAAGCAAACTTTTTTGAATGTTGAAAATGTAAATTATATATTTGTTAGTTATAATCCTTCTTTCTCTCTCCTCTTTCTCCAATTTTGGGCCAATAGGAGAATATAAATGAAGGAGGGATGCTTTATCCCTCATTGTTTCCTCTCTATCTTCCTTTCCTTCTAACCAAACACGAAAGAGTTATTTTATCCCTCTTCTCATCCATCCCTTTCCAATCCTTCCCTCCAACCAAATATACCATTAGTGGGTTTAAGAAGTAACATTGACAGCCTAATCAACGTTATTTTGAAGTGAAAGTAATAAATGACTATTATACTCATGATGTTTTTAGCACTACAAAAATACGGACAAAATAGCGATTTAAGTAATTGTTGAATGTTTTTTTTTTTTTTTTTATTTTTATTTTTATTTATTTTATATAAAGGATGTAAGTGTTATTTATACCTTAATTAGAAGGGAGATTAGTATTAATTTTGAAACTAGAAGGTTCCTATTATTTGAGATTTTTCAAAAGAGTTAAATGTAATTATCCCTTTTAAATAAATAAAAAATGATTTGTTGAATCTAAATATTTGGACTTAAAAAAATATTAGTAGCATCCATACACTATAATGCAAAAACAAACGTTTGAATTTATTTTATTTGTCAAAATTAATCATCGCCGCAACATTTCATGACTACAAAATAATGAAACCTGAATGACCGTGTATTGTTGCAATGGAATAATCATATACTGCTGCATGTTATCAGAGGCATAGGCAGAAATTTGATTTAGGGGGGGCATATTAAGGTGGACTATTATTATTTTTTTCCCAACTAACTATAGCACGAAAACAGACCGAAAATATAATAGTGTAACGACATTGCATTAAAATAAATGAATAAGAAGAGAAAAAAAAGAAGAAGGTCACAACACAAAAATTATGCATTAGTGCAAGAAAAAAATAAATTTTTAAGAAGCAAAAGGAAAAGAAAAAAATATAAGAAAAAACTTTGAAGGAAAAAATAAGTTTTAATTGTACAAAGAGAATGCCTAAGTTTTTGAAGACAACAAAAAGAAATTTGAAGATAAGAAGAAAAAGAAATAAAGAATTAAAGTGGTTTTTAGAAATAGATAATTTTATGGAGGGTAATTTATAAATTTTAGGGGGGAATTTTGTAAATATTTACAAATGTTATGCCTAGAATAGAATAAAATTTAGTGGACTCATGAGCACAAGGGCAGAGGGGTATGTTATCAAATTTTAGGGGGGCATTTATCAAATTTTATAAATTGTAGGCATAGAAAAAACGAAAATTCTAATGGCCTAGGGGGAGCTGCACATGCTCTGGCTCCACTCCTACTTGTTATCATTCAATTATTACTTTCACTGTGTTCTTCAGTTCCCTTATACTCAAATCCTTTAGGGTGGGTGCACTTAAAAAGCGTTTTCATTTTAAAATTTTATTTTTAAATTCATTTGTAAAACAAAAAATACTTTTGAATGACATTGATTTTCAGGCCAATAGAGTTTTGAACATGGAACTTCTAAAATTCTGCAATGGGTAGTATATGTATCTTAGATAATGATTTTTTATTAGGCAATTTTATTCTTTTTAATGTTTTTACAAAGACAATATTATTTCTTCTTATAAAGTCATGCTATTTTCAAATATAACTATATAATATCACACTCTTAAAATATATTATTAGAAAATTAATAATAGAACTATAGTGCTTTAAATAACAAAATAAAAACTATTTTAATTTTGAAAGTATTTAATAAAATGAATTACCAAATATGGAACATGTTCTTTACTACCATTAATTTTATGAAAACTTTGTTAGTAGAAACCTTTTTTAAATTTATTTATTCTTAATACAAAACAACGCTAAACATTCAATTATTCAAACTCATAAAAAAATAATTAAAACATACCCACACAAGTGACGGTAGATAAGTTAAAAAAAAGTTAGATTGGTTCCATAAAAGCGAGTACATTACACATTTAAGAAAAAACAACGCTATATATTATGACGGAGATCACATTCTATTTTATTTAATTTTTTAATTACTTGCATGTTATATTTTATTTTATTTAATATTTTTAAATATTTATTTATAAAAAATAATTCTTACACCAAATAATTATAATAAATTATTAAATTTACTATTTTAATTGATTAAACAAATAAAAATGGAGCACTTCATTTGTATGTAGTAGTATAAATAATTAATTAAAAATTATTCTATTAATGGATTTATTTATTTCATTAAAATTTGAATATCAACATATCGCGATTGCATATTTATATGTTTTGTATTCACAAAACCCTCCCCCTCTCTAAAAACAATCTCTATATACAATTTGGGAAGGAGATCCATGGCTGAGGATGAAGTCCTCGTTGAAGTCGAAGCTGTTCAATCAGTATACGGCGACGACTGCGTTGTTCTTGACAGATACCCTCCCCATCTCCACATTTACATCAAGCCCCGAACTGCAGATGTCTCGTCTCAACAGGTCCCCACCGTCGATTCAGTTTTTACATCAGTTCTTGATCTTTTGATTCTTTTCATATTTTTATTACTTATGCTAATATGTGTACTTGGGTTTGGGATGCCCAATTTTTATACCCTGCACTGAATTTTGTAATAAAAAAGACATTATTAATTATGCCACTGAATAATTTTGATGATAAGTACTTATGCTACTGAATATCAAAGTTATCGATTATCTCATAATTTAAGTTATTCCAACATTGGTGATGTATAATATGGGGTACTATGGGTAGGTTTATTTATATTTATATTTTTTTGATTGGCTAGGCATACAGTAGATCTACCCTTGAATTGATATGGATAGAGTTAATGAGGAAATATATTATAACATGTGATTTGAATGAGGTGATTGTTAAGACACTCCACCATAGTCAACAATATTGTCTGCATTGGGGTTTTCTCAAGGCTTTAAAACTCGTTGTTAAGATACCATGCGCAATCATCCCTTAGTAAGAAGCAGAGAAACGGATACGGGACACGGATATGACACAACACAACACAACACGGATATTGCGACATGGCAAATTCTAAAAAATTAGGACACGGACGGAGCAGAATAATAAATATGATGTTGTACTTTAAGATACTAAGAGTAATATATTTTTATCAACCTAATTATGAAAATTTTTTGTGTTGTACTGGGGAAAAGAAAGAATTATAGAAAGAGAGTTAAGAAAGAGAAACAAACGAAGAAACAAAGAGGATTATGGTTTTGTTAGAAAAATTTTTAGGGCTTAGTTAAAAATAAAAGTAAGAATCCACGGAAGAGAAAAACTTAATGGAAACAAAAGGAACATGGAAAAGGAGATGCAAAAAGAATATTACTGTGGAAGGAAAAAAAAGGAAGTATTTAGAATTTGTGAGGAAGAAGAAAGAAAAGAGGAGGATGAAGAAGGGAGAACAAGAGAGTAAAAAATGATCATGCAAGGGTTTGAACGAACTAAAATATAAGCATAAATAGCTGATTGTTTTAATATAAAATTATTTTATAAAACAACAACTTTTAAGTAATTATTTTATGATCATCATATTACTGAAAGTTATTAAACAACTCCTTATTTTTACACTTCAACCCATATTTTTTTCTAAACCCCAAGAATGTGACACGCATGTTGGACACGTATCCGTGGTGTGTTTGACGTGTGTCCAAATATTAAAAAAATTTCAATCACATTTTTTGGTGTGTCTGAAAGATGTTGGGGCGTGTCTGAATTGTGTCGATGTTTGGCATGGATTCCTTTCCTTCTCAGTCATGTCCGTGTTTCCTAGATCCCTTATATTATGAGCAACTTTTACCTTGTCAAGCAACGTGGGAACCTGTCCACAGGTATCCACCACGCTCCTATGCAGTATGCATGTGTTCACAATCTGGGAAGGTAGAAGTTGCTGAAACACAAGGGAGGATTGCATGCCATATGTTAAAAATGCATTTTAAAGTTGCAAGGAGAACCCAAAATGGACAATATTGTTGACTATGGTGGTGGGTCCTGACTCCTGACAGCTATGACCTTAGATACACTGGAATCAAAAAATAGGTAGCTGTCTCCAAGTAGTTGGGAAAAAGTTTTGTTGAGTTGAGTTTAGGGATCCAATGAAGTAAGATGGGGATAATATGGGTTGAATTACTGGTTATAATTCTAAAGACACAAAATCCTTATTGCAGCCTAAGATGTTTCACACAACAGGGGTGATTTCTGTTTCTGATTCTGAATGGTTGTCATCAAGCATCCTTATTTATGGTAATAATGGGTTTCTTTACGCTTCAAAGACGGTGAGCTGAAGATGTTTAGCACCAACGAGAAGTGAATAAGTTATTGAAGCTATTCTTTCCTTTTCTACCATGCCAGCTCCATCACTGTTGCATTCTGATGGGCAATTTTTTGGTAATTCTGTGAGTTTCGGTGTTGCAACATGATAATGAAATCTCTTGCAGATTCAGTCATTTGATGGTACTTATGTGAACAGTGTAAACTAAAATATACAGAAGTATATGTGTTTCGTGCTTTATTGAAACGTTATTTTATGTTGAACCAACATTGTTTGTTTTGTTTTGCCATGGCTGAGTTGCTGCCATTGCTGTCCTTTGCAGTTTGTGGAAGCAGTCCTTGGGATACAAGCAGGTCCTCAGGTACTTTTTAGCCTAAATATATCAATACAACCCCTGCAGTTTGTGAGAAAAATAATCATTTCATGGTCATGTGTTTGTTTAGCAGAATATAGAGAAAAGCATAAGCACTTATGTCAATTGCGAGAAGTTCATTAACCTAATTTTTTATTTAGTACCAACAAGCCAATGGCCTAGCGGTATCAGGCCCCAACCTCTGTCAGGGGTTCGAGCCTTAGCAGAGGCGTGTGTGTGAATACCAACTAAGAAATTTTTTTTTTTTTTTTTGTATTTTTGTATTTTTATTTTTTTTTTATTATTATTATTATTTTTCCTCAAATACTGAGGCAGTAGGTTACGATTGATGAGCTTTTATTTATAATGGTTAGTTGCAAAAAGCTTTCTGTATTATTCAACTTTTGGCAAGCTGTCCCCAAACTAAAGATAAAGCATATCATCACATTCAATTATAAAAAAGAATTGCAAGATACTCCCCTTCAATTTCAATGGAGTTGTGTCTCTGTTGTTTTATGTGATTGTAGAAATCCTGCCAAGTTATTGGAGTGTTCTATAGAATGGCTATAAGGTCAACCATTTTTGTCATAGAACCGAATGTTATACAGTTGAGAAACATATATAGAGAATGAATTGGAATAGAAGAGAAGATGGAATGTGACGCAGATGATTCCTGGTAAGTTAGATGCGTAACTAATCCAAGATAAGATGATGGAAGCTGTTTTAGATGAGTTTGTCATGCAGTGTAACACAACAAATGCATTAATCATCATCATCATCTTTGCCTTTATCCCATGTGAATGGGGTCGGCCATATGAATTCTCTCTCTCCAATATAATAGGTGTGCGTGTGAAAAAATGGACAGTTTGATCTCAAACTGCTGGTGGGATGGTTATGAAGAGAAGAGGGGAATTCACTGGAAAAGCTGGAAAATTCTCATTCGAGTGAAAGAAAATGGGGGTCTAGGCTTCAGGGATAATTGGAGAGAGAGAATTCATTAATATGTGAGAAATTTACTCCAAGTTGAAGATGCAAAAAGGTAAGGCATAAGGTAAAAACAAAAGCAATGTAGGTTGAGGTTGTGAGAAAGGATGTGATTGGGATTTAATCGAGGACATGGTTTTGACTGAAAAGACAGATCTTTGTACCAGCGCTAATAGTTGGGGTTAAGTCTTTCAGTTTTGAGTTGATTTGGTGCAAGATTGCATAGTATAATTTGTCATGTTCCTTATATTCTGTAATTTTCTGGCAATTTGAATTCTTACTTGGTTTATCATTTTTCGTTGCAATTGTGAGACACTTTTACACTAACCTCTACCCTCCTTTTCTTTTTTGTTGGTGTGTGGCAGTATCCTGAAGAACCACCTCATATTAATATTATTGAGTCCAAAGGTCTTGATGTGCAAAGGCAAAAGAATCTGATAACTAGTATTTCTGACAAAGCTCATGAACTTTCCTCTTGTCTAATGCTTGTAGCACTTTGTGAGGTAATTGTTGCACAACTTTGGCAAATTGCTTGGCTGGTAAAAGTACATGCTATTCTACTCGAAGGTGAAAATTGGCTGAAAAAATTATTTCAGTTCATGATATGTTTGTATTATCTGTGTGCACAATCAGTTTCAAGACTGAAAAGGAGGTTAATTTAGGTCTTTAATTACCAGTTTAAGACCCTTCTAATACTCGCTTGGCTATGAATTCTGAGAATATTCAAGTAAATACTACTTTGTTTTCTTTTAAAAATGTGTTGCATCAATCACATGGTGCTTAATAAAATGGGAAAGTAGCACCGTTTTGGTGCTTTGATGTTGCGGGTAAGGGTTCTCATGCTATTCTGGACACGTGCAATTAAAAAAGTTATTACAAGATAGTCAGCTTAGATTAGTAATTCGAATATAGCAACATTGGCAAGTAAAGGGATGGAGTTGATGGACATTATGGTTCGTATTATGCCTAATAAAGTATGCCTATAATAGTTGACAAGAATTCAAAATAAGTTGTAAATGTTACTAGATTATGATATGATAGTATTTAATAAATATATATCAGATAAAATATAATTAATATGATTATCACTTATGCAACTGAGTAAGCTTGACGAACACATTAATACAATCTTCGAAACACAAGGATGAACTATTTTAAGGTTTACCTGAAGGAAATATTATTTTGATGACCATGGTCATGTAGGCTAAGGTTGTGAAGGGTATCAGATGGTGCATGATGAACATGGATTTGAAGCTCGGAATGTCCTTAAGGCGGTTGTCGTAAACTTTGCAGTGATACATGCTGTTTTGAATTCGAATACCTATTCTAAAGACAAACACTTACTAATAACCTTCAGACAATCAAACAAGAGGCAGATTGATTATTTTAATCCTTCTAACTAGAAGAAAAGATGGCATACTAAGAAGTGTGTAAGATTATTTTAGGAGATTGCTTGACATTGTAGCATAACTTGATTGTTTAGGATGCATATGTTAAATATCAATAAAAGAAATATTAAAGATTAAAACCCAATAATTAGGTATTGGATTTTAAATGGGAAGAAAGTATAATTATTTAAGAATGGGATGATAAAAGAAGTTAAATGAAATTAATGTAATGTGCAATAGAATGACCAAATGTGTTAAAAATATTTCAGAAAAGGTTATTGGACAATCAAACTAAAATGACCATTATCTAAGAAAACATGGTGGGATGTTCAAATCGTAGTAAGAACCAAAAATTAAAAGGGAAGATTTTACAAAATTTAGAAAATATTTTAAAAATACAAGTATGTAAAGGATGAAGTTGTGAAAGTAATAGGAGGCGCTAAGCATAGAGCATATGATGATCTTTATTTTAAATTATATATAAAGTCCAGGAAGAAATATAAAAACTTGCTAAGTTATGGGACTTAAAAGACTGCGTATTCTTATCAAAGTTGATCAGGAATGAGGATTCAAATATCCTAGTGAAAGTTGGTGAAATTATAGAATTTGAAAAAGTTACTTTGAGAAGTTGAATGAAATCACGTGGGAAACTTAGATTTAGAAAATCACGGTAAACCTTAGTGAAAACAAAATTTTCGTAGGATTAGGATGTAGAAGTTGGAAATGCATTTAGGAACTTGAAAACAATAAGGGGTTGCAAGACTATATGGTATTTCTATTGAGGCTTAGGAGTGTTTAGTAAATGATTGCATGTCCTTGACTAATAAAATCATTCAACAAGGCCACAACAACCACAAAAATGCTTGATGAGTGGTGAAAAAATATTCCGACACCATGATAAATACACATAATTAGAGCTGCATTCTCTAGGATAAATACATGTAATTAGAGCTGCATTTTCTTGCTCAATGTTATGTATACATGTGGAAGGACAAGCAACCAGGTAATAATGCAGCGCTTCTGAGATTTTATGTTGTTAACTTGTTGTGCAATCATCCAATCTTATTTTAAGATGCTGTATATCACAAATTTTGATAATTAAAAAATTGTGGATAATAAAATTTTAAATTACAATGAAGCTTATGTTGTTTTTGAAAGCACCAAGGCGCCGACTTGGTGCTCCCAGACATAGCTTTATTATAGTATTTCCAAACCTACGGATATACTGCTTTTGATTTTTGCGTGAGAATGCATGTTCACTCGCTTTGTTTGCTGAGCACGTTTTCAAGGTTCAATGAACAGCCAAATAGCAAATAACGCCTCTATGTGAATTCAGTTTGGCTATACGACTTTTTAACACTCTCAAACATTTAAAAAAAATTAAAAACAGTTTCAGAATAAAGTTATTATTATTTTTTTAATTTCTTATGGAAGCTGTTGCACCGGAAACAATACAAGCTTAGCTTATTCTACTCTTTCTATCAGAACTTTATTAACCTCTCCTACTACTGAATATAACATCCCTCTCTATATACACACTTCTATATATGCCTTTGGATTTGGAGCCTAGCCTGTTTGGTTCAGTTTTTTGAAAATAGTTCTCAAGAACTCAGAAAACAGGCAACTGTTTTTAGAGTACTAGAAAAGACAGTTATCTGAAAAAGATTTTTTTAAAATTTAGTTTTCATAAAACAATTTTCAGAAAATTACAACCAAACATGTTTCTGAACTGTTCTCTGAATTTGAGTTCTCTCAAAACAGAAAACTGAACCAAATAGATCTCTAGAACTTCCACTATATATATATATATATACACATATATATTCTTGTGATGCTTAGACTTCACAAAATATTGATTGATCTAAATGTATTACTAGGAAGCAGTGGAAAGGCTCTCTAGCATGAATCACCCTGATGGGAATTGTCCTTTGTGTCTGGATCCTCTGGTTGAACAACCGTTTATGAAATTGATGTCTTGTTTTCACTGCTTTCATTGGTAAAGTGCTGGTCCTTCCCTCCATTTTTAGATTATACATTTTTTTTGGATAAGAACACTTGCAGAATTTGGTTTAATTTGTTCTTTTATTGATATTTTTAATTGTGGCAGTGAGTGTATTATTAGGTGGTGGAATTGGCTACAGACACAAACAGAAACAGATCCAAAACATTCATCTCGTGCAACTGTACATCCTTCCAGAGATAAAGGAAATCAACAAGGTACACTATGCAATGGATAAGGTGAAAGTTCGGGGGGGAATTTTGGTCATTTTAAAGTTTGTTCATTGAGCATTTAGAGTTCTTAAGGACATTGATTAATCTATTGCTTTTGCTGTTTTACTTGAGATTTCAAAGTGAGTTTTTTTTTTTTTTTTGTTTTTGCATTTTTTAGCATCTAAGGAGTTAGTGTTGTTTAATCAGCACACACTTGTAGTGTTGCTTAATCAGCACACACTTGTAGTAAACAAGTTCCACTGATTTTATTCTATCTTGTAAGAACAATTACGGTTTTACTATGGTCGGGGTGATCAGGGTGTCAGACTGATAAGTCTGAATGTTGATGTAAATGTGTCAAAGTACCAAGTGTGTTTAATGCTCTGTACAAAATGTGGTTACCAAGTGCACATTGCATGATATATTTAGCACGTGCACGGCAGGCATATGATCTTGTGGTGATGTGACAGAGCAGACACAGTATGCTATTACCACTGTCATGTCTCATATCGCAAAGATTATGCTGCTTTTTTTTTTTTTCCCCTTTATTTATTTATTTATTTTTTATCATGTCAAAGATGATATATAGTCTTATGTCATTATTATTGTTTCCAGTGGGTGGCACTTTTCATGTAAATAACTGGTCCATTTGTTGCATAGGCATTCATCCCACAATGGAAGATAGTATGGGTAGCTGCCCTGTATGTCGTAAGCTTTTCCATGCCAAGGATATTGAGCATGTGCTTGACTTGGTTGAAACTCATTCTCAGTTGGTACGTCACAAATTATCTAAGTCCTCACTATATCTTGCTCAAGCATTTATTTTCATGTTCATTTTATAAACTCGTGTACTTTTAACATGCTATCTTCTTCTATGTCTAGTACCATTGATTCATGTATTCATTCTCTTGAGAGTTTTTGTATGGATGCACTCTTCAATTATGAATTGGCTAGTTGCTTCAGGCAATGGTACTTAGACAACAAGTGTGAGGATATAGGTTTGAGTCTCAGAGCAGTCATTTTGTGCAAAAATAATGCCAAATATTAGGTCTGTCTCCAGTCTTTGCGCACCACCACCCCTGGTAGGCAAGACGAGGGAAATGGTCTTTTGCACTCTTTATTTATTAAGACATTAATGCGTGAGGAAGGTAGGAGGTACGGGAAAGGCATATCTAGAGGAAGGAAGCAGTAATTTTTTTTTTTCCTTCTTCTGAGCAGTTTAGATGTCATATTTTTACTGTTATACCATTCATATGTCGAAGAGGTGTAACCGTGTAACTTGTAAGGCAAAAAGGTAAAAGAAAAGGGGAGGGTCTTTCCTTTCCCTCTTCTTTCTTTCCACTTTTGGAAAAAAAGAATATGATCAGTCTTCAAAGAAAGAAATTTTTGGAAACTATATTTATTCCTCTCTTTTTACTTGCATCCACTTTTCACACTACCAAAACCATTAGAGAACAGCTGGATGACTTTGGTACAGCTTCACTTCAAATTAGGCTGCTCTAAACCTGGGAATATGACATTTTCTTTAGCTTTCTAAACTAGTTGCTTTTTAAACTTACATGGACATTGATGAGGTGGTCAACACGATAGCTCAGGAACAGTCTTAAGTTCAAATCTTTTGGGCTTACATTATGAATGCGGTGCCTGTGGTTTTTAGGGGTGATTGCCTGCATCTATGGGGAACTGGTCTTGATTGAGAAAGTATTGAGGAATCCCTCCCCTCCCCACCCCCCAGCAGAACTGGGTGGTGTGATGCCAGGGTTTCCTTTGGACACTAGAGTCATATTTTCAAGTTTTGATGACCTGGTGTGACATCGGGTTTCGTTTTAATCGAGAGGGTAGTTTTCTGTATGGATGGTTGTGGGCACTCTTTTGACTTTTCAAATAGTCACGCTGGTAATGTTTGTTTGATGTAGCTGGCACTATGTGACACCTACAAGTACAAAGGAATCCCTCCCCATAGTGCCACCTACAAGTACAAAGGAATCCCTCCCCACGCCACCCATAGCGAGTTTGTTACTCGTTTGCCTCGTCTCTTTCAAGGTGGGTTTGCCAGGTCTGCAAACACGTACAGAGGTCCTTCAATCTTCTTGGATGATGATTCAGTTGGTCGGAGAAAGGAGGACCTGCGAGCATGTTTAGTGGGTCAGTTTGATAAGGAAGTGGGTGATTTAGGCCAGATTGCCGCTTGGGCAACGCGGGCTTGGAAGATTTCTGTTGGAGTGGTGGTTTCGCCTTTGCCGGACTCGTTGATCCTTTTTCGTCTCCCCTCTTCGGCGGAGGCTGCTCGTATTC
>JAOTQH010000040.1:138179-148411 GCA_025631255.1 Cornus kousa
TTCCATGACATGTCAGATTTAATGTACGGGATTGCTCTCTTTATCAGACGTATCTCATCCCAAATGGACCGGAAGACCTAAAAGCCCATCAGATCCTTATTTTCTTCTATAAAAGAAGGTGTAAGCCTTGATAGAAGAGGTTCAAAATTTTAAGTTCTTAGTACGGTGTTATTCGGAAGGCTGGTAACGTGGTGACTTTTAGGGTTTCCACAACCTTAGAAGTGAAGATCCTGAGAAGAGAAGTGTCATCCATGACGATGGAGACAACTCCAACACAGATGACATCCAACATCGTCATAAGTAGTTAATCCCTCTCTTAGGGCACTGATGTAACCCAATATAATATTATGGTTTGATTGTTTTAAATCTCGGATTATTTTAATATATAATATTTTCTTAATTATATGACTATGAGCAATTGAGACAACTCAATTGGTTTTCATACTTTAGTAGATTATAAACTGTCATTCCCTCATCTTAGATGTAATGGTTTATTGTCTATTCTCAACCTATCTTATTGGACGATATCTGGTGGAGCCCTGCCGGCCATAAGAATAGAGGTCATATAATGGTATTCTAATGGTTTTACCAAAGAATGTTTTCATAGTCTATGCTTAGGAAAGATGGCTTATTTGCAAAATAGTTAAAGTAGATAGAGTAGGTAGGTGGATAGACCATGCGAACCGTAGATAGTTTATTGTTAACTGAATTTGTTTAAACATCTTTCTTTAAAACCTGAATTGAATGAATGTTATTGAGTTCAATTCATTTGAAAACATAATTGGTTAAATTCCCAGAGTTGATACAATTAACCGTAGTATGATGATTGCGGTGAAGTCAAAGCCCTAAGATTTCTTTCTCTGATTACTTAGTTTAATATTTTGGTTTAATTTTAGTTTGTTTTTAATCGTGACAACCAACAAACTTTTCAACCAGTTACCTGTAAATCAATAGGACTAAACTAAAGACTAAAATATAAATCTCTTCTCCCTGTGGGTTCGACATCCTTTTTACGTAGGCTATCCTACACGGAATCGCTCTATTGCGAGTGGTTAAGATAAACACATAACACATATGATAGGAAATCTTTCAATGTTCTTCTTTTTTAAGCCTAAGGATGGTGGCCTTGTGAATTTTGGAGACAAGAAGAGGTAAAATAATGGACATTGCTACACATAGATTTTTTTGGTCCCAATATACATATCAATCGAGGTGGCAAGGTGTATACCTTTATGATTATAGATGATTACTCTAGGTACACTTGGATTTTGTTTTGGACACACAAGAGTCTCACATATTCTATGTTTGCTAAATTTTGTAGAAGTGCAGCAAATGAAAATGAGTCCTCATTTAAGCATAATAGACAATGCTTTAAACTTCTCATCACTAAATGAAAGAATTTAAGAATTATGAGGTGCTTAGCGGCCGCGAGAGGTTGAGAGATTGTGATAAGCCAAAGATCGAGGAAGGATCAAGAAAATCTCCTAAAGTGAATCTTATATGGAGGCAGAGTAAGAGAGTGGGTGGCGGTAAAAAGGTTTAGAGTTGGGAAAAACTAAAATTAACAACACTCGACTTGTTAAGTATACACCGCTGTGGGCTATGTGAGACACCTAAACTTGTTGCAAATATTATCACATGAAAATCCCCCGACTAAGATAGATCAACTTGTAATGTTTCTCAATTTTTCATTTTTCGGGTATTTTTTTATTTTTTCTGATTTATTTATTTTCTCATCTCGTTTTATGTGTCATGTACCAATTAGCATGCCACGAAGGTTTCGAGAATGATTTGAGATATTTCTTTGAGTTTAGAACTCTTAGAAATGTATTTTGGGCTATTTTGCCATTTTCAGATTTTTGGGCCGAAAGGTCCTGGGAAGGTCCCGCACCTGAATTTTTCATTCTCGAGATTATTTTTTGGGGTCATTTCATTTCATATCATATTACTTGGAATGTATTTAAGTAGTTATGTGCCTAATTATAACAATTGTAGCATGTTTAGTGTATATATATGCTTGGAAGGGCAAAAGAGACTATTTGAGGGTCAAGCGGACCCCACATTGACCAAACTTTATTCATATGACCACATAATCCATTTTGTGGTCATTTTTCCTTCTTCCTTCAGCCAAAGAAAGTCTCTCTCTCTAAACATTTTTCTCTCTCTAAATCTACAACCTTTAAGCTTAAATTTCATCTATTCCTTGTGGGATTTGGACTTTGCCATTGAAGACAAAGTTTCCAAGCACGATGAGGGCTACAATTTGATCGGAGCCAATTTTTATTTAGGCTACTTTGATAATTTCAAAAAATAGGGGAAAGTTAGGGCTCGGATTTGATTTGTTGAAGTAGGGGTCTCTAAACCTCAATTCCTTTGGTTTTTGTGAGTTATCTCCCATGTATTGTGAATATAACATGTTAAAATTATGAGCTACGTTTATGGTTATTAGAGTTTTTATATGTAAAGCATGATGGTTGTTTTCTATGTGGCAAATGTATTAATTTGCTTGTTTAATTGAATTATGGCAAAAATGTATACTTAATTAAATGAATACATGCTTTACATGTTTAAAATGCTATGGTTGTGTAGTTGATAATATGAGAATTGTTGTGTTAATTTACTTCCAAAGCATGTAAGTATGGCTATAAATTGGATGTAGAAATTTCATGTTGGCATGACATAGAAATACATGTAACATTTATGCATTGGCATTGGGTGAGAAAAGGGAAAATTGATTTTGAAATGAAAAGAATTTGATTTTTGGGAAAGGTTTTGAAAAGATGTTTGCGAAAATCGAACGGCAAGGAGTTGCCTTATGTTCGTTGCATTAATGAAACTAGAGGGAACTTGGGAAACTATCCTATGCGTGGTTGAGCTAACTAGGCCCCCCAAATGATGCTAAGGAGTTGCCTTAGGTCAGAAATAGTTAGTCAATCCTTCTCTCGTGGCGCCGGGGAGTTGCCTCGGGTCGGGTTACACTAACGGTTTGATGGTTGTTGCGTTGACAAGGGTTTTATTTGGAAAGATGGGGAGTGACATTGGCATTGCATCTCATTCATTCGTGAGACTTTAATTGTATGACGGTTATTTTTTCCAAAATAAGCATGATCCCCCTTCTTTATATTATATGCTTTGTATTAGATTCACGAAATCATTAAGGAGTGCGTTTTAGGCACCTCATACTGAGCCGTTGTGCTTACCCCTTCATTATTATTTTCAGAAACCGAAAAAGACGTAATGGACGACCCATAACATCTCCCATGATAGCCCCATGGACTTCTTTTGTAGAATAAACATGTAGTCTATTTTGGATGTTATGATTTAGATGTAAATGATGAATTTGTAAAGGCTATGTAATTCTTTTGCTACAAGTTTGTATTAAATGACACCATGTATTCATTCCACGGATATAAATTATTTTAGACCACTCTTTTGTATTTTACGGTCTTATTAAGATTTCCAAATCCATGTAAGGTTACATTGTAAGGTTAACTAGAAACATTTTGACTTCAACGGATATATTAAGCTCATTTATGTTTTAAATGAATGCATGGATGTTATTTGTAGTCGTATTCCACCAAATACATGTTTTCGGAGCATGTTTAGACAATATTTAAGGTCACAAATGAGCCACAAGGGTGCCTAAGACTTAAACCAGCAGAAACAGGCCTTAAAGGCCAAGAAAGTGCAAACCGGTCGACGTGTGCCAAGCCAAGCGTCAATCGGTATCTTGGCAGAAGGGTCACCATGCGCAGAGCGAAACCGGTCGACGTGAAGTTGCACACGTCGACCGATTTAGTTGAACTAGTCGACTTGCACCTTACACACGTCGACCGGTTCTAGCTGCTTCTCCAGTTTTCATTTATTCTTCTCTCGTGTCCAACCTCGACCCATTTGATAATGCTATGGAGGACTGCAAACCTTAGAATCATGTATTAATTATGTCTTGATATTAAAATGATTGTAATGTCCTTAGATAACTTCGAGTTCGATTAAGGTATGATCTGGACCCCCGAGTTTGGGCCGTTAGTTCGTTACACAACTATCTTCCAACCTAGTTTGAATCATACTTAAGTCCATATAAGTAAATCGAATGTGACTTGATCGAATTGGATTGCATCAGATTCATAAGTCAGATCCACTGATCCTGCACATAGCAGCATGGACATTTTTGTCATTTCGCCCGTGAAAACTGTTGTTGGGTTAGGCTATATGCTGAATGCAACTCGCATATGCTTCCTTTGCTACGCATCAAGCTCAAGCGTTCTCACACATCTGCTACAACGGTAAGCACTTTGAGCACCATTTTAATTTGTGTTTGCTTGTATATCATATGTAAACGCGATCTCACACACACAACGTATACACATACACAGGCCTTGGTGAATTGCATTTCATGATTGTTTCCTGTTCGTGTATCGAGTGTGTTAAATATCACTTGATGTGAAAATGTATCAATAAGGACTGGAAAATAAATCGAATTCCCGATTTTACTCTGTGTATAAGTTTGGACTTCGGATCGAGGAAACTAAACCTCCATTGAACTGTGTCGAAGGTATTTGACCCAGCGGAGCTGAGATTTCCCTTTTTGGAACTCAAAAAACATTTTAATATTATATGTGGGTTTTCTTTTCGTTGTTTATCCCGATCTGAATTTGTTAGATTCATAGTTTCAATTTGATACATTCCATTGTAACTGTTGTTTTTAAACATTTGGGTGAGATTTGGGTGAGTTTTCTAGAGAATTATTATTAATTTTTAATTTTATTTGTTTATTTTTCTCCTAATTGGGATCATTTCTTTTAGCTACATTGCCTACATTTATCTCTAAAGTGAAGTTTTGTGTAGGTTATTTCAGCATAATGGGTAGGCCTTTGGTTTATTCTGGCTTCTTTATTATTATTATTTTGGTGAAAACTTTTAAATTTTTTCCTTCTTATCATTATCTAATATAGTGCCTGTGGACTTTTTCTATGTCTGTGAATTAGGCATATGTGGATGGATAGGTAGAAATTTTGAGGATTTTCTGTTTCCATTTTTTCATTGTGGGTATGCTAAAAGTGCATTTGGATTGTAAGAGTTCGAAGGAAAGGAAGAGGGAGGAGAGGTCATACGACACTTGGTTTTAAAATGAGGAGGGAAAGGAGAGGAGAAAGAGAGAAAATGAGGGGTTTGTTTGAGGAATTGTATTTGATATCCTCCCATAAATGGTAGGAAGTTGATGATTAAGATAAGGGAGTTATTTGTTATTGGTCATGTACGACCTTGGCATAAGAAATGAATTCCTAGTTTGTTCTGCTACTAACATAGTTAAATATTTATTTATGATGGGGTAATTAACGGAACCTTAGGCTCCGATAGAGAGTTAGCGGGAGGTCAGTGAACTAGTCTTAGAGGGTGTGTGAATAGGTATTACTGGTAACCTTAATTAAGTTTAACAATTTTTTGAATTTTGAAACTAAAATTTCAAATTTTAACTAAAGCTGAATATTAAATACCAATCGATACATCATGTTAATCACAACAACCAAAAGAGTGAATGATGAGACTGGAACACATCCAAGAGTTGGTCTTTTGGTCCACAATGCCAGGAAAAGGGATAAGAATCTTCCTCTTGAATAATAATTCACTAAAATTATGGAAACTGATTCCTTAATGCAGAATCTTAGCTTTGATATCTAATGCTTTATATCACTTGGTTCCTTGGTGCTAAAGCTTTAAAAGTAGTTTACTTCAGCCCGCATGTGTGTCTGACATCTTTTCGTTAACCTTTTTGATGTGCATAGGTAAATATAATGTAATTGGCGATATGACGTCTTCAGCTCAAGATCCATTTTACATTGTAAAGGAGGAGATCCAAGAATCTGTAAGCCTGTTTTATGAAATGAAAACTGTTATTTGCAGATCAGTAATTTAATTCATTCATGTATATCAAATGTGGCCTCACCGTAATACTATTATGTGTTCTATTGTTTTATTCGATGTCTTTCAAAGCAAATCTGTGAATTTCAGCATTATCATTAATGCAGTTTATAATCTTTTTCCCATTGATATAGATCCACCAATCAGTTGGTTTTGATTCAACCATCTGGCATCTGCGTTTATTTGAAAGCTTGTTCTGTGGTGGTTCTATACAATATTATTTAAGGCCAGTACATGGACCGACTTGTTTTAGTTCAGGGGGACCATCAACAGTGACATTAGAAATTGGTAGTTGAGAATCTTTATGGGCGTTGTGTATGCATAAATTTTTTACTATAAGGTTGTCATAGACTTTAAGATTCGTATAGGAACGATGGAATGTTTTCTAAGATATAAATTAGCTAACATGGAAACCAAGGAGGCAATAAGGAATGCAAAGGAAGAAAGATGTATAACAGTTTGCTCGTAAGCAATAGAAAATGGACACATTGACTTATGTTAAGTGTATCATGGGTAGAAGTAGGATACTTTTAGTAAGAGAGAATGAGACTAATGAAAGATGGAAACTTAGTTATTAGGCTCGCGACATAAGGTGCGAGCGAGCCTGATTGAAATAAGGGGCATGTGTAATATAAGTGAATCTTAAATATGAGTACAGAAAAATGCACATAAATCCTTCCGATATGCATATGCATGAACTAATCAAATACCATTATAATTGTGCAACAATAAAAAGCAAAATGATGTAAATTTAAACATGAATTTCTTATGATGAAAATCAAGAATCAAGCACGGATAACATTTAATGTTAGAAGTCACATAAACTCATGAATTCCGTCAAAACATACATAAGATTAGACAATGTGATCCATTGAATATGACATTCGTAGAGTCCGTAGATTCATGTTCATAAACAGAACAAAGAAAACAATATGAATGAATGATTTAAAATTAAGAGCTGTGCTTTTTTGTTTGAGCCTGAGTTCTGCTAAAAAGTGCAAGCCTGACACGAGCATGGTTGAAGGGGCCTGGTTTGTAATAGGTTGAAGCGCTCTGGATGAGCCTTGACGAGCCTTGGGCTTTTTTGAAGCCCAGGTGAGCCCTTAACAACTATGGATGGAAGTTCTAGTTTCAAAAATTATTTGATGAAACAGGAACTTAGCAACTATAGTAAAAACAAAAAAAAACAAAATTGTAGTGGTGGATGTTATGGAGGCCTAAGAAAAAAGAAGGTATGGAAGGATTTAGGACCTGATTGAAATCCTATTGAGTATTGAAAGTGTCTAGATGCTGATGGAACAGTTCGGTTGACGAATTTGTTTTGCAAGTCATGCATACTTGTAAGTGGTCTATTGAGTCTTAGAAGTGTCTGTAAAGGTAGTTTACCCCATTGCTATTGTGTTCATTCCGTCAATTTCGGATGGACTAGAAGAAAACTTATTCATGTAGTAAAAATAGAATTCTTAGAACCTCATGATTTAGTATTTCTCCTGTGGTAATGAATACTCAGTATAAAACCTGTAGTTTTTTGACAAGATTTTAGTTTTTTGTTGTCTTCTCATCGCGTGTTATTTCATCAAAGAAACAAAATTGTTAAACCACTTCGATTGTAGCAGACATTCGTGCCCATGTGAGAGCAGAGGAAATTTCGTAGAAATAGTGAGTGGAGAGTGCATATGGGAATACTACGAGTTTTGGGCTGCCCCTCTCTTCTAGAATTATTCTGCAATTCTGATAGTAAAAATTGAAGTAAGACTCGTCTCCCTACAAATACTGTTATTTATATATATATATATATATATATATCTCAATGACGGAGCTATGTGGGACCTAGTGGGCAAGTTCCCTCCCTCAAATTTTTTATATTTTCATTTTATGTATGAATTTTAAAATTCTAAAACTGCCCCATACCAATCTTTATCCTCCAATTTAATCCAATCCATATTTTCATCTTTTTAATCCTCTCTTTGTCTATGCTACATTATTCTTTCAGCTATTTTTTATTTAATGAAGGATCACAATCTCTAAGAAGGTACGAAAAAAAACCTTAAATAAAGTATCTTTGTCTACTTAATATTGTATGTACACGTTTAAAAATATTTGAAGACCCATAGGCGCAATTCGGTTCTTTATTTGGTTTAATTGAATTATCCATCAGTCTTTGATTTAAAATTTCCAAATACAAAGGCAAGTTTCATTCATTAATTTTTAATTATTGCAAGCAAGGACTCTCTAGGTTTGTTAAGTCCTAAATAATTTGACTTATTGAAAAATTCTAAATTGTATTCATTGTAAGAGGGAATGAAGGATACACTAGAACAATCAACCATTCAAATTTGTTTTTTATAATTGTGTTACTTACATATACATAGTTTTTCACTCCAATTTGTACGCAAAATCTTGCTTAATATTAAATTTCATCTAGGACAATTGTAATTGTAATTACCAAAAACATTATTAATTAATACTAAATTCTTATATTCTTAAATGTTGCCCCACCCCTGGCCCAATCCAAAAACTGAATTCTTGACGCACATACACACATGCATCCCATGCCCACATTCTCTTTCCCCTCTCCACCCAGAGATCTTTTCTTAAGTTTATATAATTTTTTTATGGTCATTTCATGCTTTGAAATTCTTTAGTTTTTAATATCTATCTATTTGGTTATTTCCTTGGTTAGATTGACAAGTTGCAATCTGCTTTTCACCAATGGGAACGCAATCCTTCAGATAGTGGAGAGCAGCATCATCTCACAAAGGAGCTCCTTGCTAGTTGTGAGAGCATCGAGTGGCAGGTATGTGCCAAAGAAAGTGGTGGTTCACTTAAATGGATTTAACCATGTGTTATTTCAACTAATTTCCAATTAGAGGATCAGTAGTCTACCAACTTGACCCCCACAGGCCTTGTCACAATTTTTGGCTTTTTATTGGACAATTTGACCTCTATGTGTCCATACTGAAATCTTGTTTCTGATAGGAAGGTGGATGAATTGGACAAAACAATTGCCGTAGCGGCCAAGGATCCTGCTTGGTATGGTATTAATGAAATCGAACTTGATAAAAGAAAAAGATGGACCAGTATTGCTCGTACTCAGGTACTATCTGCATTCTATTTTAAAGTTTTAGCAACAGTAATATATTATGGCTGGCAATCTCTTGATGTTATAAAAGAAGAACGTTTTCATGTTGTTTGAGTGTCATCACTCGGACAAGTATGGTTTTCAATTCTTTTGTGATCTTTTCTGATCACATGATACATGGTGAGAGTTAGATTTAGGCTTTTGAGATCCCTAAAAGATTACATTCTGTTGCTAGGTGGGTAATGTGAAGAAAGCAGTAGTAACTGGAAAAGAATTGAATGGTACAAGCACTTCTAACATGAACGGGATGCGCAGAGAACTTATGCGGATGCCAAATTCTCATCAGTCAGACAGATCCAACCAGTACGTTGCTCAAGATAATGATGATTTTATATCATCGGAATCAGACAGGCAGCTACTTCTCATCAAGTAGGATCCCTTTTTCATTTTTTATTTTTTATTTTTTATTTTTTATGTGGCCACATTTTTGTTCTCTCTATTCATATCCTCTATCAAGAATTCTTTAATCTATATTTACTTATGCTTTTTTCTCACTTATGGGTTTATCAATTATGCGAGGATTCAACTCCCGAGCTCATTTATGAATACCTTCTCTGCAATTCAGAGTGATGAATCTCTAATTTATTATCTATTTTGCTTACTAATCTCTGTTGACAGAATCCAGAAACCTTGTTTCTAGAAATGACATTAACTTCCCTTTGTTGTTACTGAAATAACATTAGATCTTTTCTGAGGATCTGTAATTCTCTGCCTGATTTGTTGTAATCATTAAAATGTTTACAGCATTAATAATGTAGTAATATCAAAGTAAAAGTGTAATCTGAAATAAAAAGAAATAACATTCTTAATGGATATATGAGGGTCTGGTAATAAAGGTTTTAGCAGTCATCATTGTTTCTTTAAACCTCCGAACTTTATTTTTTTATTTATAGTTTTGGGACTAGGAAAATAATGCTGCTATTAATGGGTTTCTCATGGGATAAATGACAGCTTGTCCTCCCACTGAATTGAGATCCAAATTGATTTGCCCCCTATAGTGAGGATTAAAATGGTTGTGAAGGATGTGAGGAGCGGAGTGAGGGAGGGTAGTAATGAGGGTATCTTAGTAATTGAAAGACTAGTTTTCCATTGAAACTATTTATTAATTATTTTTTTTTTTTATTCAATTTTTTTTTTTTGGGGGGGGGGGGGGGGGGGGGGGGGGGGG
>JAOTQH010000040.1:152023-164612 GCA_025631255.1 Cornus kousa
GGATGTATGATGTGAGTCACGTACTGAATTTTAGTATAGGACAATGGTTCTTGTGCTATAATTTTTGGGGCGTGACACAAACTGACTCAAAAAATGTGTCAGCTTACCTGTTTAGCAACGGTCCAAACAGTCCCTAATCATTGGCAACCTTTTCTACATCAAAGAGTTAAGGTGGTTGATTTTGGGAAGGGAAGAAAGTTCTTTCTTCTTCCTTTTTATTTATTTATTTATTTATTTTTTCTTTAAAGAAAAAAAGAAAAGAAAAGAATCTTCCAGTAAGATAGAATCACAAATGTTCCCTTGATTACGTCAGTCAGATTAATATTCCAAAAACCTCAGGGAAAAATTGATACGTTTTAAAGTTCATGGGGTTATAGTGTAACTAGCTTCGTAGACATAGTTCTATTTTTCTTGGGAGGGGGGTTGTGCAATTAACCATTTTTGCATCTGACAAATATGCAAGTAAGAAAACGGAGTTATCCGATAGGGATTGCAACCTGAACACACGATTTATGGAGAAGTTTATTTATAATGATGTTCAAACTCCGAAGGACATGATTATAAAGACATGCACGGACAAAATATTTTGAAGATTACAAAGAGAAATGAAGGGTTGTAGTCTAGTAGTACTTCCTCATCTTCTCAAGTAAAAGGTCAAGGATTCAAGTCTGCGTAGGGACAAAGTTAGTGTGTGACTCTCACTTTGGAATAAAAAATATTACAGATAGGAAAATAGGCAAACTTTGCCAACTTCATTTCTCATTCAGAATTCGTAAAAGGCTAATGGCAGTACTTTCCACAGATACCAGTTTTAATCCTTAATTTATACAAGTTGCAACCTAGCAGTACTTTCCACGTACAGATAACAGTTTTAATCCTTAATTTACAAGTTACAACCTAAGACTGAGAATACAATATGAAACTTCAATTCAGAGGTGACCAATAATCAATAATGAGAGAGAGAGAGAGAGAGAGATGACAAAAGAAAAAGGAGAGCATACAAAAGTATTGGAAACAAGGAAAGCTGTATGACTTGAGTACTTGTAAAAAAAGGGTTCAAGTAATTGATGGTGGCAGACGACTGTACCCCAATAAATGCACCCATATTGAGACAACAAATGCAACAGAAGCGAGTGCACAAAGATGCATAAGAAGATTGTATCCACTACAAAAAAAAATAAAAAATAAAAAATAAAAAAAAAATCCTATAATCCACGACTTGATTAAGAAGAGACGCGAGCTGCTACTACAGTAGCGAATATAAAAATCTATTTAATATGTTATTTTAATCTGATTATTGGATCCAACTTTCAGATCTGCTGTAGAGCAAACAGCCTAAACCAAATAGTCCCTGATCAAGTGCATTTAAATTGCCTTGTCACTGAGACCAAATACTTGTAAAAAAGCAGAAGATAATATATGGATAAAAAGAGAAAAGACAGAAGCAATACCAAGAACGAGTTCTACAAAGGTTATATTGAAGGTCACCCTTCAAAGTAAGTACCTGAATATCACGAATCAATAGCAATGTTGCAAGAGATCTGGAATCAGCTTGAATGGCTGAATCTTCCACCGATTCATCAGCCAGAATTAAGATCTGGTCAGGCCAGAAAACAACATCAATGCATGCCCAACCCCATAAAGGAAGAAAAATAACCTTTCCAAGTCCCACAAACAGCAGTTAAGATCTCCCACATCAAAAAACATAATTTAATTCGTGATAAAATGTTCTTATCTAATGCATTTTGGATGGTCAAAGAATGGTACTGGTAAGAACAAGGTACATAATTCTAAAAGTATCATCCATGAATTTAATATTTCCCTTGCAGTCTTGCAGACCAAGTTGGTGGTGCCAATCCTTCCATGCAGACCATGGATTGACCATCATTTTCAACAACATAAGGCAGTTACCACTTGATACACCCTACAGAAGAAGATGCTTATTGCAATGTTTTTGAATTTTATGCTACTTACTGAATCAAAAGATTCCAAGGGAAGGCTTTCCAGGTGACGCCGTATAACAGCATTTCCTTCACGATTAACTAGCGATATATTCACCAACCGGTTAATGTCGAGGCCACCATCAATAAGCTTCTTTTCCCTCTCCTTCTCGAGAACTTCATTGAACATCCACAACTCTGAACCAGACGCTAAGGAAGCATCCAATACCTAAGACAGCACAGCAAAATAATATTGATATTGAAGTTGTAAAAATAAGTAGTTCAAGTCTTCTGTTGCGGCACCAAGACAGAGATATGACGTGAAGGTTTTGGAAAATTTCAATAACACGGTAACAAGACTGCAAATTGATAGAACAGAAATTGTTTCCGACATGTCAACCACCACATATCGTATACTCAGAACTGCCCTGGCAGAAGTACTGGGAGCACAGTAAATTCCTTGCAACATTACCATAATCATATCTTCCATGTCTCTCCGCCAACCACAAAAAAGTATTCTTTCTGCAGACCTTGGAAAAATGGTGTCCTTGGGTAGATTTCCTCTCCACACCTGCAGCATTCAGGTGAAGGAAAGAATGAATTAGGGGCTTCAATAGATAGTACTTACCACAATCATATCATCAATGTCCCGCCTCCATCCACAAAGTAGAATCTTCTGGGGCTTTCTTGCTGGTCGGGCAATGTGTATGAATGGTGCTTCTTTGACCTGAATGATCAAATTGATTATACTTATGTAAGTTTTATTCATGGTATGCCCCACTCATTTGGATGTCATGGTAGGAATCATTCCATGTGTTGTGCATGCTTATTATTCTAATCAAATTAATGGGCCAACCTCATCCTAGCACAAACTTTTAGCTGACCAGTGATCAAGGGCCCTGGACATCAATTCACTCACATTTTTGAGGGGATGCTTTTGGCTACCACCATTCAGATTTTTCAAATAGTATTATGATTTCGATTTTCTGAGCTTTATGTCCTAGGCATGCAACTTGACTCAGTGGTCAGTACTGTACTGTTTGTCTTGTTCTTAAGAGTCTACCTTATGCTGGCGCATAAATGTGATAATCATTAATTTGATTAAGATAATCCTTTTCAGTTTGGACGCTGAAGTAGGCAGATCAGTCATAAATCTAAAGAATGAGATTGGTAAGTGAAAGAAGAAAATGAACCATAGACGCGCTCAATCAAAAGCATAATGCATGAAACTATTGCTTCAAATTGAAGCAGATGCAGAGTATCCCGAGACCTGTCGATCGAAGGCAAAATCTAATGCTGAAGAGCAAATAAAGCCAAGCTATTCGCCATTTAATTCATTAATTCGTTCATTCCCCTTATCTGGACGCTTTCAGTTTCGCATTAGTAAGCCATAATATAGCTTTGACTTGACATAGGTTGAAATCTCAAAGGAAGAAATTACCTCACTTGAACCATAGAATTAATGAGAAAGAACATAGAAATAACCAAGCAATCTATTTGAAAATGTTATATTCTAAGGAATGGGAAGCACCATAGGCAATGTTGTTGGAGCATAGGTATCATCATCCTCTGCTATAACAAGAACTTCGTCCCCTTCTTGTAGAACATAAGAATCATCAGGATTCAAAATAATTTTTCCACCACAGGAAGCAACCTTGACTCCACAAGGAATAGCATCTGGGAAGCTGATCAATACATCCTCGAATTGCATTCCATCCAACTGTGGCCATCTTTTGATGTAGAACTCACAATTTTCAAACCCAAGTATATCTTCCCAGATCTGCAATGACCCAGGAAGATAGAATTAACGATATGCCACTCACAAAGTCGAGCATGATCTGAGACTGCAACTTATTTGCATCAGATGTAATGTCAGTCAGTAAACCATATATCGTCTGAATAATCATAGGATAAATCAATTGTATACACTGAAATAAACATAGTGCTAATACTGAAGGAGTTACAGGAACTAGATTTACTAAAATGACCTGTGCAAGTCCTGGCTGCCGAGCACATTGAATCATCAGGCGGCCAATTACATCATGTGCTACAACTGTTTCAACAAGATCTCCGCCGACGAGTTTAACAAGGACCTCATTGTCAAGATCACTCAGTTCCACCACTATGTGAGCCCGTAGTCCTTCTTTCACTCCTGTGAGGCTTAGAACTGTTCTAAGTGCGCGGGCATCACTCTGTATCAAATCAGAAATAAGTTAAAAATTCCTACCAGAAAAAAGAAAAAAAAAAGAACGAAAGAAAAGTAGGAAAAAACACACACACACACAATATCTAATATCAAACATGAGATATATAAATTTCTGCATTGAGGTAACCTGGTCAGCATTTCCATCTTCAGCAAGGACAACTATTGCACGGGCCTTGGAGACAGATACCTGTAAAATCCCACGCGGTCAGCAAACCGAGACCAAATGATTTTAAAGTCAGAATACCATTATTCACCAACAAAAACTCTCCACAACGAGAAGCAACCTGCTTGTTGCAACATCTGCCCAGAAGCACAAAGGATGGGCAGGAAAATGAACCATGTTGAGAATCTTAAATGAGACTGATCTTGGTAAAATCTTATATTTTTATTTTTTATTTTCCTTTGAAGGACAATAAATAAGCATTCAGAACAAAACAACCAAATTTATACCTCTCAAAAAATTAAGAAAATAAATCTAAATGAAAGGGCCTAAAAATAGAAGAAAGAATTTTTAATTAAACAATACATGCTTGATGAAGTGGTGGTTCCCATAGGGAGTATTTTTACTTTACAAGGAAAGCGCGATGTGCATCTAGCAGTATTAAGTACATTTCAGTTTTGACACCAATAACATGAACTATTAAAACAGAAAAGTGGAAGAGTTGAAAGAGATAAAAGTGAATATAAATAAAAGTGACATAATTAAAGGGTTTTGGGTTTGCTCAAAAAAAATTAACAAATCAATTCATTTGATTTCCGGTCTCAACCACAAATATTTCTATTGATCCAGGTTGCAAAATTGACCCTGAACAAGACAATTTAGTTTATCAAGTGATAAAAGAACAAAACAATAGGGACAATTGGAATTGTGAAAACTCATATATTTCTTTGAGAAAAGAATAGACCACCATGCATACCTTTTTCAGGTCCGCTAAGATAAGAGGGCTTCCACTTCTGCATATGACAGATGTTCCTCTGAAATCAAACTCCATTTTAGAAATGTCAAGTTCCATCTCTTCTTTGTCCCGCTCAGCCATCACTACAACAGTACCACCACCCAAACTCTCATTGGCTATAGCAAGTTGATTCAGTAGAGATCCCTGAGTTCCCAATAATATTATCAGTGGATGGTAATACCAACTTTTCCAAAACAAAAAACCTCTATTCTGATCTCATTTATGCTATGTTCTACTAAAATCTCACATTTCCAAGGGGAAGGTAATAGCTTCCAGCTGAATATAAATATCCTAATTTTTCCAAAAAAAAAAAAAAATCAGATTGGTATAGGGTCATAGGCTAGTTATTCTCTTTATCTATATTCAAATGTACTTCTTTTCCCTCTAAATGGAACTATCAGAAACCTATTTCCCTCCTAATCTGCATCTGTCTAGGTAATCATGACAGATTTACAAAGTATGTTACAACAAACACCATGAACCAAGAACAAACCAAGAAGCATAACAGAAAAGCAAACATGCCACACACAAATAACACAAAGATTTACTTGGTTCAACATAAGCCTACGTCCATAGTGAAGATCTGGCTAAAGATTTTACAATGTGAAAAAACAGGAGATTACAAGTTTCAGCCCAAAACCCTACATCTCTCTCTCTCTTTTTTTCCTACGGTTTTCGGCATTCTCTCATTGCACAGTACACACTACAAACCCTAAACACCCTTATATACTGGGTTACAAGAGAATTCTAGAACTGGGTCCACAACCCGCAAGAAAAAAAAGGGGCCCATTTTTCGGTTCGAAATCGGGCCACAACGGGACCCAGGCCGAAACAAAAAAAAATTTGGGCCACGACTTCACAATAACCATTACTCAACACAGTGGAAAGGCTCTGTTCACATAATTTGAAAACCGGTACTAATTTAGTTACTTTGACTATCCCAGTGAGGATTTAACAAAAAAAAAAATATACATTTTAATATATTGTCGAATTGCACTATTATCTGCTATTAAAAGCCAATCCCTCTCTGTGGCTGTCCATATATGTTCCAGCTATTGCGACCACTGCCAATTACAGATCTGCAACGTGTGTACCTTTTAGCTAATCAAAGAGCAATGATAGTAGATCATCTTAAACCGACATGACTTCACATGTTTACCGTGGAAACCTACCAAATTTAACCTATCAGTGCATAACAATACCAGTCTTCTATTCATGTTGATCTTACCTTCTGTAACCTACCAAATTTAAACCTTATTAGTGCAGAAGGTTACCGGTCTCCTATTCATGTAGGTATGTCTTTTATTTTTATTTTTTAACAAATCCACGTTCTATTAGAGGTTCAATTCATTATTCCAATATTGCCTTACAGAAAAGGAGAAATCAGTAAAACTGTTTTCAGTAAAACATAGCAATTTGAGGTAGCTACATTTGGATAGCATGTCCTCATATTGCAGATCACTAGGGTAAAGCCTTTTGTGAGAAAATTAGTTTCAAAGTCAGTCTGCACTCTGTAGGCTGCCAAAAGATGACCAAATGTTAGTCAAATCAGCCTCCCTGATATGCCTGTGTTAATGGCTTTAGCCCACACAGAAAGGAAACAAATAGCTTTTTCTACCCACTGTCCGAAACATTCAGGGTTAGTTTGGTGTGGTTGAATGAAATAAAGTGGGAATGGAATGAATCAGAGAATGGAATGGGAATGGAATGACCATTCTAATTACCATGTTTGGTTGCATAGAAAAACATCCTATTTTTGTAAAACATATATAAATATGTATATATATATATATATGTATGTATGTAGCAGACATTTCATTAAATGCTTTTTTTATTCATTTATTTATTATTATTATTTTTAAAGTGGGAATGGAGTGGTCATTCCTTTAGTTGGAAAGTGGAATGAATTAGTGAGAATCACCATTCTCGGATAATGGGCAAGAATCATCATTCCAACTTTATAGTAAGTTACCAAACTAAAGAATGGAAACAAAAACATTACATTCCCACTTCATTTGATTCCATTCACTCACACCAAACATGGCCTCAGTACCTTAACAATTTTCTAAAGTACTAGAAAAAGGAAAGGAAAAAAAACAAGAAAGAATAGTAGTAATGATGCATGTGTGTGTGTCTGTTAAAGGTCAGCCGGTCGGGGATGAGAGGTAATTGTGTGAGAACCGGATTGTAGAAACAACCACCTATCATCTAGATCATGTAGACAATCTAGTTTGGTCCTTGCAATCCACCACGTCTAAATTGAACATGCCCAACAGGAAAAATACTTTAGGAGGATTTTATAAATGCTTTAATCAGCATACCATGAGATATTAGACATGGACTTCTGTTATCAACCTCGGAGAAGCAACAGTATAAAAACTTAAATATCAATAAGCTGTGAAATCAGAACCTTACCAATTTATCACTCCACCCAAGGATTAGTGTGTGGTTTTGCTCAACCACCTCGCTTCTTCCTTTCCTCAGCGAGTCGAACTTCTCAGAGATTGCATCAGAAACAAGTCCAAGCATCATTGCAAATATAAGCATCCCACCAAAACTGATGGAAACTGAAACTAGCCTTGGACCAATGCCTTCAGAGTTAGCATGGTTGCCTGAATCTGCAACATATGTCCAAGATAACCATAGGCAGTCTGCTAAGCTATCATCTGTCACACCAAACAGTGCCAGTCCACCAAGACAAATCAGTAGTAGGGTTGCAACTAACAATGCTAATGGCTTAGCGTATGGGTTGACTGAAAAACTTGCATCTACCCAATAAGCTAACTGCTTGCTTAAAGATATTTCTTCTGTGATTTTGTTTGGCGATCTCCTGAATTTGGAGACATGGTCAACATATTTGAAAAAAAGTAAAGGGATGGATAAAAGTGTGAGTGAAACAACTAGAGCCGACTTTTTCAAGATTTTGTTGGGAAGATGATCACTCTCTTGTGGACCCGAATTGGTAAAATCCACAGATTCCACCAAATTGCAATCATTTAATCTCATATTGAGTTTGGAAATCTGATCCTGCAATAGGAACACCGGTTCTATTTAGCAAGGTCTTACACGGTAAGAAATCCATAAATACTTCATTGTTGAAAAATTATACAGCCCTAACAAAACCAGTTGGCAACCAAACAGAACAAGATAAAAAAATAAATAAATAACAAATTACATAGAAATGTTTACAATCATCCGATTGAATCACCAGTTTATTCATCCTAACAAGTTTTGTGACGGAATCTGATGGTTAAACTGGTTGCTACCATGCCAAAGTCTGTTTTAGAACATGTGGCTCCATCAGTCAAAACAGAACCATGAAGTCGAATCTATATCTATCTATACTACAGGTGTGTAGACTTCTGATCTTTTATATACATATTTTATGCACCACCAAGCCATTGGCCTGGATTGTATCTCTCCTCCCGAAAGGGGAGGTTGTGAGTTCAAGCCTTTGGAGGGGCATTGCGCAATGCTTGAACTTTCAAAAAAACCTTTGCATTTTTAATTCATTATTTATATATATATATATATATATATAAATTACATTTAAAACCACTATTTTCACTAAGATGACTCTTGGACATCTAAAAACTGGATACATAAATGCATTAGCTTTCTATATGAACCTTTCACCTTTCTATGTCATTTACTTGAACAGCTAGAGGTTTCAAAAACTACAATCAAGTTTAATTTCCAACGGCAAGATTCTTGAATTTTGGTTCCTTATGCTCTATGTGAAGGCGATGGATCAATTGCCTATACAAACGCATGCAGCCCTACTATAGTTTGTTGGACTCATTACAGGTTGCCCTATCTTATCCAAGAATCTACTAATTTTCTAAAGGAACGACACTTTCCTTCCTTTGAAATTATTCAAAATTGTCGAACGGTAAGACACGGACTAATTTTAGTTTACATTCACCAATGATCAACTTATACTTACTTTCATGCATTGACCTTTTTTTTTTTCCTTTCATTTTCTTACTCTATTAATTGATCTATCTCTGGTAAATTTAAATAAATAAATAGAAACAATGATACTTTTAATAACGTGCATTGCATGTGAAGAATCTGACAGTCTACTTAAGGGATTTTTCTTTATTGGTAACTTAAGGCTGTGATTAAAATTGCTTATTATGTGGGTAGCTGAAAACACAGATTGTTGCTTCTCTATAAGTTTTCCTGGCCAAAATGACTACAACTGCTCAAAATTGCATTCACTGTGAAGGTTACAAATATCCCCCAAACATCAATCATTTCAGTAAAATAAATTAAATGACAACAACTTCATCCCCTGGCCGATGTTTTGGTCCACCATCCTACTACACTAAACTCCATAAATTGGATTTCCGTTGTTTCCTTCGGGTTCCAACTCAAAATGGAAAAAAAATGATGAAGCCTTATATCATGATTCATGAACATGTTTCGAGAAGCATCAACTAGAGCTCAACAAGTACAAATACAAAAAAGCATTGATCATTAGCAAATCCGTTTATGCACTCACATATGTATCGACAAAGTAGAATTCGTGTTGCAAATACTAGAATGTAACTAAAATTGAGTTCTATTTTAAATTTGTGGAAAAGTGTAAAATGTAAAATTCAAAATTAATCAGGATATAAAGTAGAAATCGTGTTGCAAATACTTGTATTTAATTAAAAAGGAGTTCTATTTTAAATTTGTGGAAAGGTGTAAAATCTAAAATTCACAATTAATAAGGATCTAAAGTAGAATTCTTGTTGCAAATACTTGTGTTTAACTAAAAAGGATTTAAATTTTAAATTTATGGAAAAGTGTAAAGTGTAAAATTCACAATTAATCACGATAATGGTAAAATTAAATAAAAGTTAAAGTCAACATAAAAAAAACAAAAAAATAAATTAAAAAAAAAAACAGTGAAGCAAAGAAAGTCAAGCTGAGTTACCTGTAGATCAAAAACTTGGTTGTGTAAAGAAAAGTTCTTGTGGAGTAAAGAAGAGAACACTGTTATCAAAATCTGCAACCAAACACAAACTTACAAAACCAAACTTCTAACAAAGTTAAAGAGGAATTGCTTTTTAGAGAGAGAGAGAGAGTCAACTCACCGCAACAGAAAAAGCCATCTGCCACCGAAACTTCAATCGACCACCGACCAAACCGGTACATTTCTTCCCGACGGCCGTTTTATCCTCCGAAACCTCACATTTCTCCGAAACAGCGACCGGTCTTAGGCTGCCGGAATCGTCCGTGCTCGGGGACTTGTCGCTCCGGCGAACGAAGTCGATCCGACGTCGTATGCCGGCATACTGGGGGTCTCGATGAGGGATGGAACTCGAGTGCGAGAAGCTTCGAAACGACGTCGGTCTGGGGGGCTTGGAGTTGGAAACGTAGGGTTTGGAAGGTCTAGGGTATGTGGAGAACCTTCTGGTAGGATTTCTGGAGGGATGTGAGGAGTGGATGAAGGACGGCGACGGGAAGAACCAGTCTCTGCTGGTGGAAGGAGACGGTGAAACAGCGTCGAGGGACATGGTTGGAATTAATCAAGGTGTTGAGGGTTTATGTGAGAAGTGCCACTTTTTGGTCCATATATGGGTTTCAAATTTATGTTTCAGGTATTTAGAATAATGATTGGGTGTGATGATGAGTGATATGATAGCGAAATGTATAAAATAATTACTGAGTGGTGTTTGATTGAAAATTAAGTACTCAACAACATTGAATTTTAAGAAGGGAAGTTTTGAAGTGTAATAAAATAATTAATTTTTAGCGTTTACTAATATTTTGTGATAAATGATATTCAAATTGTGTTAGTAAATATAAGGTGCACAAAGAATTGTGAAACTGCTAGGAACTGGAAGGGTGCTTCAGTTTCAATTCCTACCATTCCAATTCCATTTCCAAATATTTGGAATGGGAATCGAAATCACACTAATAATTATATATATTATTTTTTAATTATATAATTAGTAATATATATGTCTATATTTACAGAATATTTACATATATATATATGTGTGTGTGTGTCAATCGATGCTTCTTGTGGCTCAAGGTATTGTCTCAGTCAAGTCATTGTTTAATAAAAATAAAAATAATTTTAAAAAAGGGAATGGAACTTGTTTGGTTCGATTCTATATCCCAACGGTTTCGGTTTTTATTTTGCCAAAAATCGGACCGTGTGTGTCTCTATTCAAACGTATTTAATTAAAAAAGCACTTAAGCAGTTCATAATTAAACATTAAATTGACAAACAACACCGAGTTAAAAGAGTTTCTTGTTATTATTTAAAAATAAAAATAAAAACTAAATTAATGCTTAATACAATTGAGTGAAATCAATCACTCTGTAAATAATGGGAAAGTATATATCAAAATTGTCCCTTTTGGTATTTCAATTAACAAGGAT
This sequence comes from Cornus kousa, assembly GCA_025631255.1. Taxonomy (NCBI): domain Eukaryota; kingdom Viridiplantae; phylum Streptophyta; class Magnoliopsida; order Cornales; family Cornaceae; genus Cornus; species Cornus kousa. The sequence goes on from JAOTQH010000040.1 coordinate 163,510, forward strand.
CGCGAATGCCATCGAGTTCAACAATTGGGTTGCACCCATCATTCTTGGAAGTACCATTTGGAGCCATCTACGCTTCTAACTTTTAATTTAACATTGTTGTCTTTAAAAAAATAATCATAATAATTAACAAGGATTAGAGTAAGTAAAATTTCATTTGGAGATATTAATGTATATGAAATGGAACAATTTTAGTTTCAATAAAAAATTGGTCATTAAAATTTAGTTTTTAAAATCACAAAAGTGTTAATTTAGAAGTGTGAAAGACATTTTTCAAAATGTTCGAGTTCGGTGATGGACTCAGGAACTTTTTTGAGGCGGCGCACCGTAGAATAATTAAAAAAAAAAAATTTGTAGACAAATTTTAAAAAATTTTGTGAACTGGGGCATTTTACAAAATTGAGTGGCGTTAATTTTGAAAATTTAACTTAAACTTTATGTAATAATATAAATTAGAAAAAATTCAGTGAAAAAATCAATGAGGTAAAAATGTGAAGGGGGGACATTTTAAAAAATTGAGTGGGAGTATTTCTGAAATTTTAACTAAAATTATAAATAACAATGTAAATTAAAAAAAAAATCCAATGGGGACATCAGCCTCCACTATCAAAATACGTACCAATGAAATTTTTAAATAAATCAATCTATTAATTTTCACTTTTATTAAAAATTACATAAAGTGAAATTTAATGTGGAACGTAAATTTTCATTTATGTTGATCTTATGGTAAGGGACTATTGAATATGTGGAAGTCAAATTCGATTACCAATGCATCCCTAAGTTGTGTGATCACTGTAGAAGATATGGCCACTCCAAACAAAGATGAAGGTTAATCCGTTCGTAAGTAAATGAAACTAACAATGCTTGCCATAATCAAGATGAAAGTTCAAAGCAACAATCAATTAAAAGTGCTTTTAAAGTGTTTTTATTGAGTATCACATTTAGCTTAATAGAATGGTTGAATTAAGTTATAATTTTAAAATTTTAAAACTAGTAGAGAGTAATTCTTTTTCACTAGTTAATTATGTCCTTATTTTTTATAAAGATAATTACACTCATTTGTTAATAAAATTGATATTATTAAATATGATAACGTCCTATTAAAG
>JAOTQH010000040.1:168237-181048 GCA_025631255.1 Cornus kousa
TGGCAATATATGTAGGGCTATTTTGGACAGTGAATGTGTTGATTTTTTTGACAATGCATGGCAATGTAATGACAGTGGATGTTTTAATGTATGGCTATTTTGGACAGTTAAGGTGTTAGTTTTTTTGACAATGCATGGCAATGTAATGACAGTGGATGTTTTTAATGTATGGCTATTTTGGACAGTGAAACTGTTGGTTTGAATATATGTATGCAACTTTACCTTAAATGCACAATGCACTTTTGGCAAATTATAACTTGCCACTTTGATTTGGTTCATGCAATTCGAAATACAGATAAACACAAGACTCAACACTTTCAGTTCTACAATTTAACTTCAACAACTTACTCACACACTTGACAATTTAGAAATTACATTACATACACACTTCATACGGCTTCAAATTATATTTTGCAAACACAGCCTCATATTAAAACCAACTGACTACTTTCTTCCTAAAGCTATTATACATGCAACAACACAGAACATAACAAATGCTACAACTAATTGCTTCAGAATTTTTTGGATTTTTTTCATACTTTTTCCCATTGCTTCCAAACGGGAACTAACTGTATCATACCTGAACTTCAATTCTGCAATTTCACTAAACTTGCTTTCATCTGCTTCAGTATATGCTGGCATTGTACAAATCGGATCACGCCATGCCCATAAAGAGCACTTTTTATACCATAAGAACAGTATATCCTCCCTTTGTTGTTATACTCATCTGAACTTGTAACTTTCACTACAGCTGGATAGCCACAACCACATATTATGTTATACCTGAGATCTTGCCGATTAAAAGATTGTGTGGTGGAAGAAGACATTTGGGTTCCCTGATTGCAGTTTAGGGCTTCTAATAGGGCACACACTGGCTGCAATTTTGGGCTTCAAATAATCAATTGGGGACTTCAATAGATTGATTAGGGCTTCAAATCATCAATTGGAGAATTTAATAGATCAATTAGGGCTTATGCTACTGCTGCTATGGAGAATCCTCAAACCACTTCAACCACAAACATGAACAAGAGAAGACAAGAGAGAAGAGAGAAGAATGCAGTTAACGAAGAGAGAAGAGAGAATACGACAGTTAACGAAGAGAGAAGCGATAACAAGAAACGAGAGAAGAGATCTTCTATTGCGGAAATCCTCACACCAGTGCAACGACAGAGAAGTGCAACGACAGAGAAGTCCAATTGATGAATAACCGAGGGGTGGGTTAGATAACAAACCTGAAGGGTTATTTCGTCATTTCCATACAATAAGGGTACTTTCGTCATTATATTAGGGAATCTGGTGCACATGACGCTCACATGATAAGAAGAAGTTAGTTTTAGACGGTCAACTAACGGGGAAGGGGTTATATGATATATTTTAAAAAACATTGAGAAGTTTTATGATAGTTTTCGTACTTGAGGGGGTCAGTCCATAGTTTTTGAAAATAACAAGGGGGATTTTCAAATTTTACCCCTAAAAAATAAAATGCAGAAAAATAAGATGTCGCTGACTCCAACATGACATCATTTTAGATGTATTATACTACTAATATGAGAAAAATATAAATTACTACGAGTGAGGATAAATGATAAACGATGGCGTTGTTTGCCGTCTGCATTTGGAGAGAGAGAGAGAGAGAGAGAGAGAGAGAGAGAGGGGCTATATATATATATATTGCGAGAGAGTGAGAGAGAGGGGATAGAGAGAGAGAGAGAGAGAGAGAGGGTGTGTGTTGTTGGCAGAGGAGACCTGAAAAAGGAACACAATGGCTTCTTTGATTAACAAACCCTTGACGTCGCTATGCAGTTCTAACAAGACCGAATTTTGTCTCGAAAATGGGTTTATGAGACGGTGTCGCGTTGGACAACCTTCTCTGAGTCTCAAGAAGTCTGGGAAGCTCTTTTTTCCTATCGTCTGCAAAACAGTGTCTGTGAAGCCCCAAACCGAAGTTGAAGGCCTTAACATAGCTGAAGATGTTACTCAGGTCAGACAATCAACTCATTTTCACACCCATTCACGATAGTTCTCAACTGATTTGTATTTTCTTTTGGAAATTAGAGTTCGAATTATTTGTCTTTTTTAATTTTTCTTTCAATTTTTAAGTGTCGATATTTTTATGGTATGTTGCTGAGGTTAGAGAATTGTTCTATCTATTTATTTACTTATTATTTTTTAAAAGAATACGAAGTGATGATTTTCTGCTCAGGTGAATAAACTGAATGCTCTTTTATTTTATTTTCTTCATAATAATTAATGTAGGTTATGAAGTTTTTTTTTTTTTTTTTTTTGGAAATCTGAGTGTAAGTAGGATCAAATTTTGGGTGTATATCATTTTGAGTGTGAATTGGAGGCAGATTTCTGTGTGAATCACAGTTATTCAAAGAACAAATTTGAGGAATTTTTTGTACCCTCGATTCTGTGACTTATTTTTGGATACTTTTTAAATTTTAATGAGGTCAACTCTTAGTTAATGATAGGAATGTTGGTGTAAAGGTTTGGACTTGTCTTCTTGAACTTTACTAATTTCGTACGGATTATATTTACTAGAAAGAAGACAATTGTTTGTTTAACTTGTAGAATTATTATATTTTAAAAGCTGAGGTACTCGGTTCAATTTTATATCTTTTATTGATAGGTGGACTCTCATCTTTAATTTGGATTATGGCAATGTTCAGGGTTCAGTTATTTGATGAACAAAATGAATTATAATGATTATGCGATGTCCCACAACATTTGGGGGGAGAAGTTGCTGTAACTTATAAGGGGGTGTCTCCTACCTATGTAGATGTGTTTTCAAAACTATGAGCGTCAAGAGGGTGCAAAGCGGACAATATCCGCATCGTGTGAGGCGGGTCTTGACATGTGGTGTCAGAGCTAATCCCTCCAAAATACGGGGAACGTGCACAAGTCCATAAGGGTCATTGCAATTATTATTTTGGTATAGCATGAGGCGGGTTATTGCAATTATTTGATGTATATTATTTTATTTGGTGCTATTAATATTGTTCTGGGTAATGTGTCTTATGTTTTGGAAGGAAAATATAAAATGGTTACTATTATTCTTGTTGTTGTTTTGGGTAATGTGCCTTATGTCTTGTGGGAAAAAAAAAATCGCTGTTGATGACATTTGGATATTAAATTACATTCTGGAAGTCTGGCCAAAGTAGGTAGGGTTGACAAGTTAATCTTGTTAGCAACTGACCGCTCTAGAAGCTTAACATGATAGAGAGGAAAACCGAATACGTCAATACTCAACTTCAATTGCGGTTTTTCATGAGTGGGTCACTGGGTCATTCATTCAAAGAGATTATACATCATTGAGGAGGTGACAAGGTTTGACTGCATGACTTTCCCGTTCAAATATCATGTTAACAACTGACTATTCTAACAGTTAAAGCTGATAGATAGGGGTGTAACAGCATACTTGAACAAATCTAAGTGTGTTTTGATTCTTCTAACCCCATGATCATCCTACTCACTATAACCAGGAATGCTGGTTTGTTTGGTTCATAAGTTTCTGTACAGTTTCTTTCAGTTATTCTTAATTTACTGGCGTTTAGTTTATCTAGATTCTTCCATTGATTGCTTGGAAACAGCTTATTGGGAAAACACCAATGGTATACCTGAATAGTATTGTAAAGGAGTCTGTTGCAAACATCGCTGCCAAGCTTGAGATCATGGAGCCATGTTGCAGTGTCAAGGACAGGTGAGTGACAGAATATTTCTGCTTTGTGTTCTCAGACACATAAAGGAACTAAAACCTTCTATATATGGCTTGCATGTGTTATCATGCAATGGACAGTCAATAGGTTTTGAGAGTTAATATTGAAGAATACTTAGGTGGTGAGATCCTTGGACCTATATTTGATTATGTTAATTTATACCAGAAAAGTCTTTCTAATATATGGTTCATCATTATCCAATCATACTCGGATGAAGCATAGACATTTTCTCTATATTCAGTTATTTGGTTATGAAATCAATATATTGTATTTGTAAGTCAAAATCATAATGTTCTTATGAAATATATAATTTAACAATTACACATGGTCCTGGTTTGTCCCAAAGATTTGAATGAAGATGTTAAGTATTCTAATCAAACTTTTTTCTATTTGGTTTCAGGATAGGATACAGTATGATAGCTGATGCTGAGCAGAGAGGACTTATAAAACCTGGGAAGGTAACAAGATGGTAGACACAAGTAGTACCTTTGTATCAGGAATTTGCACTTTACATCGCCTGTTTCTTGCTCTATTGGAATGATATACTCCTTCTGGAATGGGCTTAGCTGTGCCCTAAATATAACCAACCAAACAAAAATTGATTCTATATGCATCAAAAATTTTGTTGCATCATTGAACTGGAAAATATCAAAGTACTGAGATGATGAACAGCTGTGATGTACCTTCAGATCTTCTTTTGTGGTTCGGGGTTCATTAACTGAATACCTTGTTGCTAAGCATGTGCCCAATTATATGGAAGCATTGCTGACATATGTAACACGCATACTATGTCACTGTTGTTATCTTCTACATTTTGGCGTGTATATATTCCAAATAATCATCCTATGTTTACTTGTATAGTTCCACTGCCTCTGATGCTTACTGTGTTTCGTGTATTACCTTGGTCCAATCGGTTAGCAATCCAATCGAGTTAAGAATTGAAATTTCATATCAAGAAGGGGACTTGAAATTTTGTATCAAGAGGGGAACTCTTAGAATAATTCCTAATGTTGTATGATATGTTAACAAGTTTCATTTATAAGAAGATACTTGCTATACAAAATAGTGGAATGGCAAGAGGGTCTTGCTTGGGTGGATTACTAGGTGATTTGAGAAGAAAGAAGATTCTTAGAGCAGCAGTTGGAGGAAATCTCTTGGTCTCCTTCTCTGTGTTCCAAAATAGGTTTAAATGGGACTTATATTGACGTCCAAGGCTGATACCATTTTTAAAGCTAATGTCCATTTAATCCATCTAGCTTAACGTTTATCCCGCTCATTATTCTAATGTAGCTTTTTCCTTCTTTCTTACTTTTTAGAGTATTCTGGTGGAGCCTACAAGTGGAAACACAGGCATTGGACTCGCATTTATAGCTGCTTCAAAAGGATATAAACTCATCTTGACGATGCCAGCTTCAATGAGTCTGGAGAGAAGAGTTCTTTTGAAAGCATTTGGAGCTGAGCTTGTTTTAACCGATTCAGCAAAGGGTATGAAAGGAGCAGTTCAGAAAGCAGAAGAAATTTTGGATAGCACACCGAATGCTTACATGCTTCAACAATTTGACAATCCTGCAAATCCCAAGGTTTTTGTCACATTTCTATTTTAATTACGTCGTTCCATTTGCGTTTACTCTAAAATTGAATTCTTAAATAAATAAATTATTGCTCTGTTGCTACCTTGTGAATTTTCATCCTGTTTTAATATCTTCCAAAAGAAGGCCACATTACTTGTGTCAACGAGCCATATTGCTCCTGGAAAAAAAAGGTGCATGAATACGGCTAAGCTAAGATCTCTTAGTCTATGTTTGATGGGGTGGTTCGAAGATTTTAATTGTAGACATGTAATGCTGATTTGGATGGTACTTGGCTTGATTAAAGGAGTGCCTTGCTTCAGAGTCCCTGAATTTGAACACGGGTCTTTAAACATATTGTAACATAATACATAACACGTGCACAATAGGATACGATCTTTAGTAGATTTTTCCCATTTAATAAGCTTTGTATGACAACAATTACATCTTTTTTTTTCTTTTTCTTTTCTTTTTCTTCTTAGTTGGAAGAATTGATTTGCCGTGGCTTGTCATTAAGAAAAGTATGTTTGTTGCTAGAGTGAAACAAGATAGACTAAGATATCCGATATTATTACTGTTTAACATGTACAGTGAGACATTGAGGTGCCTAGATGGATGCTTATTCCAAGAATTTCTGAATGATGCTTTGGTTTGTGAAACGATACACCTATTAATGGATAGATCGTCTGAATATAATAACCTTCTGGCCAAGGTATCTTTTGTGACAATAGAGCGGTAATGTGAGGTAGAATGCTGCTGTGTACTCCATGTAGGGTTGTCTTGTTCCATTCTTGGTTTACAACTTGTTTGAATGGAAGGAAATAACAGGAAGTGGAGGGAAAGGAAACTATAAAGCAGGAGGGACACTGGTGATGTCACATGGGAATTGTAAGAGGAAGGGAAAGAAAAGAAGTGGAGGGATGCAAAACTGCTTCAGCACCAGTTTTGTCTTCCTCCCAAAAGTGGTAGGAAGTGGGAAAAGAAGATGGGCTAGTGATTACCTTTTTGTCCACTCTTCTTAATAACAAGCGATTTCTTATTGTATCCTTTCTATTTAACAATAAAATATGCTTTTTATTTCTTTCCATCTGTATAACTCCCAAACGAGGGGAAACAGTGTCAAATCTCTTTCCTTCTAAAACTCCTAAACAAAGAAATGGGTTATAAGCTTCCTTTCCTTTCTTTTCTTCTTCTGGGTAAGTACCATTCTTTCCTTTCCTTTCTCTTCTAGACTCGAAGTGTTAGTATCCCTTAAAGGACAAGGAACATATATATATATATATATATTTATATATTAGAGGACTTATGCTTGCATATTTTGTGTAGATACACTTTGAGACTACTGGTCCGGAGATCTGGGAAGATACAAGAGGCAAGCTGGACATTTTCATCGCAGGGATTGGAACTGGTGGAACCATTTCTGGTGTCGGTCGGTTCCTTAAAAAGAAAAATCCTGCCATTAAGGTGAGCGGTTTTAATTTTAGAGTTTATTTTTATTCATCAAGAATAAATTTTTGTTATAGAAATGGCTTTACATGGGTATGAAATTTGACAGACTAGCTGGCTCCAAATATTTTGGCCTTGTTTGGCATTGCTTTTGCTTCTTCTTTTACCCAGAAGAAAAAGAGAAGTAGAAGTTATCACTTTCATTTGGTTTATACGTCAGTGTTTGGGAACTGTATTTAGAAGAGCTTTTAATGCCATAAGCTTTTTTTTGGTCTGCTTGGCAAAACACATTCTGAAGATCTTCTATTACCGAAATAACTAATTTACCCTTAAAAGTGTTGTTTTGGGGGCTCTTTGGCAACATAAGGTAGTTACTTCACAAGAGATTTGTGCAGAACTTATTTGAACTTCAAAGTTGAAATCCATCCACAAATACAACCAAATCTTCAATATTATCAAATCAGCTTTAGAAAAGAAGATTAGGCAATAAAAAATGATTAAAAGAATAGAACTTTAAGTATAAAGCAGTACCAACAAATTTTATCATAATTTTTATACTCAAACCAGTCCAAATGATTTTCTTATGAAACCACATTGATTTTCTATTTTGAAGAATTAATGTACAAAGGAAACAAACAAGGGCATACCCTTGTTAAACAAAACAAATCAAAAAACTAAAAAGGAAAAAAAGAAAGCAAAGGATAACAAGGTGGATTTAACCACAATAATCCTAAGCTGTAATCACATCATGAAGATTTATCCCCAACAGTCCAAGCACCTCCCAAAGGATAAAGCCTAGCTAAGTCAGTAGCTTCTCTGTGAATCCCACCATGAAGCCTGAAATTCCTCTCCATCCATAAATGATAGTGTGTAGCAGAAAAGAGCATTTGGAAAATTTATTCCTCACACTTCTTGCTTGAAACTGACTAGCGAAGAGGGCAGCCAAACCAGAGACAGAATTTTGAACCTGCAAGTCCCAACATGGGGCAAATTGCCATCCCTAATTGGGTCTAACATTTCTAAATGTTTCCCAGCACTATTAAAAGAGAATGATCCCTTAGCCCACTGAATTTGATCAGAACCACCATGAATTCTCATTGTTCTAATAAATCTCAAAATACCATCAGTATAAGAGTTAAATTTAGAACTATCCCACTGCTGATCAACCATTAGCTCATTCAAAGTTGCAATAGTAGATGGAGCTTGATAATCAATAAGTAGTCCAAAATTGGGTTAGCTTTTCTCTAATTAATGGAATTGACACTGGTAAATAGTGATAAAAGAACAACCCTACACGTGTGTCTTCCAAGGCTCCAACACACTAACCCCAACAAAAATACACACACCGATTGCCACAAAGCATTAGCTATTTTCAAGTCACTATTACCTTTGTGTTTTTGGTGCGACATGAAACTATGAAATGATAAATAAAAAATAAAAAAAAACAGCAGGTCCCACAATCGATTTCTGATAATACAAATCCTTCTTTTGTGTTTTTTTTTTTTTGTTTTTTCCCAAGTCAAAAGTTCTCTCTTTCAGTTACAAATTGCATTCTTGGATGAGTTTTAAGTATTCAAATTGCGTTCTTGTTTATAAACAAAATAGATTTTGAAGTACATACTTGATTCAAAGAATTCAAAAAATGTGATTCTAATCAGTAGATAAATAAACATAAGAGCATATAGATTGAGGAAGTTGGATGAGTTTCTTAATATTTTACATCCTTAATTTTACAGTGACCAAACAAGGTCCGGTAGAGTGGTTAAAAGGTAGTGAGGCATTTCGTTAAACAACTTGAATCCACAAGCAAATGAAAAAATGAATACACATAAAAGGAAGAAATATATTGCTTTGTCAAAATGTATTCAATAAACCACATCTGATACAAAATAAAAATTAAATATATAAGTCGAGGTGTATAGATATTTATCTATCTCATAATTTCAAAGACTGCAAATGAAAACATACATATATACATATATGTTGTGTTTATTCTCCTTTTTTCTGCTTGAGAGAAAATATGGTGTAGATGGAAGAATGACCTGTGCATGAGAGAAGAACCTCATCTACGATTTCCCTACCAGCATGAGCGAGAAAACGAAAAAAATGGCGGATGGTGGTATGGTGATGAGGCGAAATATGATAGAGAAATCGAGAGAGAACCAAAATCCCCACAATCAAGAAAATTTCCAGAAAAAAGTTACCAAAGCCCTTAGAATTGTCAAAATTTTCAATTAAATTATTATTATTATTTTTTTAAAAAAGTGTAGAACAACCCTCAGCTTCAATCTTCATCTCGTCCCAAACTCCACAGAAAATTGTGCAGTAATGAATGCAGAGAGAAGAGGGCTACGTTTTGGTCGGGACATGCTTGGTATATTCTTTTTGTTACTTTGAAAATCAAGGACAATATAGGAATAATGAAAGTTTCATTAATTGGGGAAACAGATTCCCGCATTTGTTAGGAAGAGTGTTTAGAGGAAGCAGGTGGGCCCATCGGCTTCCTCTAAACGCTCTTCTTGGACTCAGAGGCTCTTCAGTCATACCAATACCAACACTCTCCCAAACGGCTTTTGGGCTTTAGTAGCTGAAAGCTGCTTGTCAAAAGCCAATCCAAACAGGACCTATAAGAATGTCCCCCATACATGATTTTTTTGCTTCTTTGATAAGTATATGTAAGATATATGGGAAACTGCAGTTATTAGTATGTTTGGGGACTTTTAATTTTCCCATATTTCTTTTCGTTTTCTTAATATTTTCATATTATATTAGGTTATTGGTGTGGAACCCTTAGAAAGCAACATACTTTCAGGTGGAAAGCCGGGTAAGACAACAGAGAATTTCTTTTCACTCAATTTAGCTTTAAGATGATTTTTATTGTATTTTGTTCTGGTTGTTACTGTTTGAAAGTGCAGGTCCTCACAAAATTCAAGGGATTGGAGCAGGTTTTGTACCCAGGAATTTAGATCAAGATGTGCTTGATGAAGTCATAGAGGTCTAAACTTTCTCTTTTCCCATATATCATTCCCTTCGGTCTGAATTTATCTGTCTTATACTTCTGAATATTCTGTATCGGACTATATCTAATACTTTTGTTACTTATAAAACAAAAAATTCTATTGTTTTGCTGTCCCACTAGTCATTCATCTTGGCAGCAATTGTGTTATAAATACGTTATTAATATGTCCATAAAAGCAATTCCAGTAATAATGACAAAACAATGCTAACAGTGGCAGGGCCTCACATTCTTTCAACAAATAACATATGTAATTAATCTTAGCAATAATTGTTCTGCGTTATTGTTTGGACCAGCACTGGGTATTGGCTTTATTAGAAATGCAGAAACATCTTATGTTTGTAAACACGGGCAGCGTTGCCTATTAGTCTTTCCTTTTTGAATGTGGGGCATGAATCTACGTAGGGCAGAGTACTATTCTGGCGGACAGCTGCTCCTGAAGTAGACCTGAAGGAGCATCATTGTCATTATGTGAGTGTTTATAGTTCTAATGTACTGCAGTTGATCTGCACAGGAAGCGCCTGTCACTGACCACTGGCTGTGATGCCCTTCGTAATATATGTGCGTGCGCGCGCGCACATATGAGGAGTTGTGTTATTTCAGGAGAAGATTTATTATGTGTTCTCAGTGGGACCACACATTCACGTATACCAAACATTGCATGATGGTTTCTCTCTGCCGTTGAGTTGTTGTCAACAATCTTATCCCAATGACTTTGCTTTTCAGTCTCACTTTTGATCTGAATGCCCTTCAGGTGAAGAGTCTTTGTGCGCATATCAAGAAATGACTAAACAAGTAGCACAGCATTTCTCAGAACTTATTTAGTTATATTTCGATATCCAATCAGTTTATTTGCTACTAAGCATGTAGCACATTATTTCTCAGAAGATATAATTCTACATATTTAGTTGTATGTGAATGTCCAATCTGTTTATTTGCTCAGCTATTTCTATATTTGTCATAATTACTTCACAATACTAGATTTTACATTATAATGTATCTCACTTTTTCGTGGTGGTTACTTCTTTCAGATATCCAGTGATGAAGCTGTTGAGACTGCAAAGCAATTAGCACTCCAAGAAGGCTTGCTGGTTAGTGCTTCTTAGTTTTTAAACCTCTTTTAAACTTGAGATAAAATAAAAAAATGACACAATATTTTTCTTTTTATTGATGTTTTCTTTTTGTGTTCATGTTTATTATGTTTCCTGATAAAAGAAAACTTCTACTTGTAGATATTTGGAAATAGGCAATGGATATTAGTATGATGAGACCTTTGTAAATATATGTGTATTCTAAAATAACCAGAAGTTGGTTTATTTTAAACTACTGAAATAGAGCTGAAAGTAAGACAGCTTTACAAATGCATATTTTTATTTATTTATTTGATAAGTAAGCTATTTCATAAAGAGAAAACATATTACAGAAATAAAGAGGGGGCACACCCCACTATGTACAGCTAGGAAAACTAAAACCAAGAAACCAATGTGATAATTAAGTAACCAAACTAGCCTGCAACTAAATAATATTCCATACAGAGAGGAAGCTATTACAAGGCTGAGACTTCAATCTAACAATGGATGTCATCATCTGGAGTCTAATGTCTTCACATATGTTATGCAAAATAAGTTTTTCATCCAAATTACAATTTGAGAATTTCCTACCATTCCTTCATCTCCACAAATGGTAGACGCTTGCTGTTGGAGCAACTTTGTGAAGACATTATTTTTATTATTGTTACTGGACATTTGGGTTTGATAAATAGTTCAACTCAATATTTCCACTGCTTTCTCAAATGATAAACATCAGGTTATGGTTCTTAAAGCAATGTTGTGAATATGTTCAGATTAATGTTTCTAATCAGCGTCTGAACACTGTTTGCTTGTATGAACATGCCCAGAATCCATAGGACCTGGTTCATGATGAAAAGGAAAATAACCCGGACTCTTACTCAAGTCCCAAATGCGTAAGCTAATATAAAATAGTCGACCAATGGGGTCAACACTGATACAACCTCAATAAGGGTACAACTGTCTCAAATGTGTCAAACCTGAATCAAGGAATAGTCGAAGGGTGGACCCATGTGGGCCCACAGAAAGCATACAACGTTATCAACACTAACTATCAACTCCAAGGTAGGTCTCCGTTCCTGAAATTGTTGTCAATGGGGTGAGCAAGTATGCCGAGTAGATGATGTACAACTTACCCTTTCTAAGGCCATGCAAGTCATGCAGCACATAAGCAAATGTACATAGAGCATTCCTAAGGGAACATGCTTTCAAACAATGTTTGCGTCTAACGTTCACATACAAGTCTCATTGAAATGATCCTACGGAAGCATACTTTCAAATAATGTTCTTTCTCTAACATTCACAATACAAATATCAACAAGATCATCATATGGGAGCATGTTTTAAAGTAAGGTTCTTCTAACGCTCGCATTTCAAATATCAACTAATAGACTTACGGGTGCATGCTTTTAATTTAAAGTTGTAATCTAACGTACATACTTCAAGTCACACATATGGTCATCATTTCAAACATACTTCTACAATAGTTCTAATAAGACGAAAGGAACAAGATCAACATCATCATTTTATTTTAAGTCAATGAGTACCTATGCATCATGAACTCACACATGAACACACACACATGTAGTCCAAACCCAAATCAAAACGCATGGATTGGGTAACACAAACGAATATGGGGTACCTCCCCATATCCCTACCCTCACTTTACTGGTTACTAGCCTGTCGGTATCGACACTCGCTTGGCCAAGTTTTGGGATTTTTAACCCTAGAGCCATGCCCTTCCTATTTCATTCACAACCAACCCCGAATGTGGGGTACCTCCCCACGTACCTTTCAAAGAACATTTTTTTTCCACAAACTTTGGAAAATCACTACTCACCACACCACACCACACGCACTCTATGATTTGTATGGTGAGAGATAGATATCACAATAACTTAACAATATCATTCAATATAATAGTCAATACTTGATTCAAATGTTCATAGCTACACATGCTCCAATATCACATTTAACATAACATAGCTTCTCATG
>JAOTQH010000040.1:181148-203260 GCA_025631255.1 Cornus kousa
TACCAGACCAATTATAAAGAGAAAAGAAAAAATATGCACACCACAAGCCTTACCTAATATATATATATATATATAGGTTATGTGTGATAGAGTTTTATTGAAAATAAAATAGGTAACTAAAATTTTATTAGGTAATTTGTGTTAGAATTTTATAAAAAGTCTTTAGGTAATTTGTGTTAGAGTTTTATAAAAAAAATTTTTGTAAATATTGAACTACTGAAGCAATTAATAAATATTTTTTTTATATTAATAAATAACTACACACTATGCATATTTAATAATAGTATAGATACAGATATATTTTTACCAAGAATGGAAACCAATATCTACTTGATTGCTCCTTATTTAGTCCCCTTAACTTCGCACCAAAATTAGAAATACTAAAGCTGACACCGAATTATATCAAAATTAGAAATACTAAAGCTGACACGGAATTATATTATCCTAATTTGGCCTTCCAACTCTTTCCAATTCCATCCCTATGGCAACCAGACGGTTGATGAAACCAAGCCTAAAGGCCATAGTACAACAACAACAACAACAACAACAACAACAACAACAACAACAATAAATAAATAAACTTTTTATCACATGGCTATAACAGATATGGCACTAAAAAATCAACTAAAGTCAATCCAAGTTAAAAAAATTACGACTCAAAATAATTCAATAATAGAACCAACAAAGAAGCATGAGATACCCCTTGTCTGATATCAGGTTTATAGTGGGGCAGAAGTTAAAATAACATGAAAGGCAAAATAAGAACGAAGATAAAAAAATATATTCAACTCCACTTTTATCATTTTCTGGATTCAAATACCATGAATAGAAGTTTGTTTCTTCAAAACATTTACAAAGAAGACCAAGACCGTGGTATTTATCCCCATGCTAAAATCTACAATTTCCACCATCAAACACATTTCTTTAAAGCTAAGGTGAACAGAACAGACCTAAAGAATTTCCAACTCACTGGTTATCAGGCTTGCCTGAGCATCTCCGGCTCCAGCCACCTGTACCAGCTTTACGCTCACCTCGCTTCCTCTTGTTCCTGGGAAAATGGATTCCCGAGGCTAAGCATGATTTCACCGTTGACTGCTCATGCGGCATGACAGTTTTTGCCACAGAATCAGGTTCTAGGGTAGGAATGGCAGCACTGGTGCTTTCTTCCTGCCCGCTTTTCTCTGCTTCCTGATGCTTCTCAGCGGGCGGATTACATATCCCCTTGAAACAGTCGCTCTCTACTTCAGCTGCTTGATTATTTATCAGGACATTATCCACAATCTGCAGATATCAATAATAGAAAATGAATTAAAGAAATCTTATAACAATTATCTCAAGTGAAGCATCCCCTAAGGTATCAAACACTACAGAGTAAATAGATAAATAAATTTTCTAGTTACAATTATATAATAATAAGTGAAGTACCCATCTTAAGAAATCAAAACGTGGGTGTGTCTGAAATGGGTGACAGCATGAAGGCATTCAATGATAAATAATGAGTTCCTGAAGCAAGACACAATTTTACCGTTTAAAAAGAAACAAAGCCCCGATCAGCATAATTACCCACAATCATAACTCACCCAATGGCAAAACAAAAGGCTTAAGTTGTCAAATTTGCTATCGATACACCCAATAATAATTCAGGAGAAAGCTCAGCATGCAGGTGGTCAAAATCAGGCCATAAACTTTGGTGTGCATTAGTTTGATTTGGAAAGCCTTCCAACATTTGTGACGATACCATAGTGAAGAAATCAGAATTCAGAAAAAAAACTATTTTATCAATTCAGGGTTCGAGACAACTAGAAAAAGACTTTGAAGAGACCAAAAACACTTGTTAGTGGTGGAAAAATGAATCATATTAGAAAAAGAAAGTGTGCTAATATTTTCATTCACAATTGTTATCTGTAACAAATTATGAAAAAAAAAAAAAATTGCTATCTGTAACATTCAAAATTCAGGAATGACTCGTATAAATTGCAGTACTCCTGAATAATCTGGGAGGCGTGGAATTAAATACAAGAAAATCGTGCTATGTATCCTAATGAAAAGCTTCAAGTAATTTTCCGAACATAGAATTTTGTTGCACCTTGAATATGCTAGAAGAGTAATAAACATAGTTCAAGTTTTTTATTTATATATTTAAAAAAAAAAAAAAAAAAAAAAAACATTTAGTTACATAGAAAGGAGGCTTTCACAACTCATAGTTATTACCACATTTAAACTTATGAAATTAAAATTAAAAATAACAATTTATCACATAAAGATGACTTACATCTTCACATGAATCTGCACTTTGTGGCTGATGCAAGGTGACATCAGCAGAGAACAATAACCCGACTGTGCTTTCAATTATATCGGGAACAGGAATAGCATCTCCATAGCTTGAAACTGCACTTTCAGGTATAACCAGATCTCCGATATCGTATTCTGACACATGCTGACTCGGAGGATATACAGCACCCACAGATATTGTGTCACCGTTGCAAGCAGAGAAAGTAGGGCTATGAGCTGAGCTAGTCTGTGCATCACTGGGCACAAGAAGGCTCAAATTCTCAGACGAAGAAAACTTTGCAGCATTTTTGGACATCACCATGTCAAGTTGAGCCTTCATCTTGTGAACCCGGGAGACTACCATTTCAATCTTCCGAAGAATCTGCTCAAGGGATTTATCACTATCTTTGGGTTCAAGAAGTGACAAATCATCATTAATCCCAAGCTCATGACCAGTGGTATTCTGTTCAGGAAAGACTATACCAAGACATTGACAAATCAAAAACCAACAGTCAGATTCATTGCTTACAATTATAACCAAAAGGTACATAATGGTGCACATGTCTTTGTATGTACATGCAAACATATACATGCATAGATATGACCCTGGCTTGGTCAATTTTTGAAAAAAAAAAAAAATTCTTTTCTTTTTTCCTATTGTGCATAAGCATTTGCTGTCTTAGAATTAATTAAATTTGTATGTGCAACATTGTGGCCTGTCACAACCAAGGGCCTTGTGTTAGTGGTATCTTCTCTACCTTCCAAAGTGGATGGTGAGGGTTAGAGTCTCCAAAGGAGCAACGTGGGTGTATGTTTCTTGCCAATGAAAAAAATAGTGGCCAGCCACAGTAGTGGTAGTGGTGGATGTGGTATTAAAGCAGTGGTAATAGTGGCAGCAATGGAGGTGAAATGGTGATGGCTCGAGACAATAGGGCAGCAGTTGCAGTAACAATGGTATTAATAAGAAATTTTACTATAAAATCTTAATCAGGTATTTTGGATTAAAATATTATAAATTATTGTCATGGCAGGTCAACTCTGTTAAAAAACAAACCATTTGACAGAGGGTGCTTATTGGAAGCAAAGATTGAGGCATTGACAACCACCCTGCGTGTATAATACACATAAGAATAAGAAGAAAGATACAATCAAGATATAACAATGCATTCCTACCCTATATATATTGTTACAACAAACGCCGCAAACCAAGAACAAGTCAAGAATCACGACAAAAAAGTAAACACGCCACACACAAAGAAGACAAAATTGACGTGGTTTGACAAAGCCTACGTCCACGGTGCAGATCTAGTGAAAAATTTCAATATGCTAAAAACATGAGATTACAACTTTCAGCCCCCCAAATCCTAGTGCTCTCTTTCTCTCTCTCTCTTTTTTCTGCAGTTTTTAGTGTTCTCTTGTTACCCACTCCAAAGCCTAAACACCCTTATATATTGGACTGCAAGAGAGTCCTAAACAGGGTCCACGACTTGCAAGAGAAAAACGGGGTCAAAATTTGTCAAGGGGGTCTGGGGTTAGCGGGTCGTGAACCAGGCCGAAAAAAATTTGGGCCACAACATCACACACAGATATAAGTTCAAACACTACAAGTCTATAAGTTCCTTTTCAATTGAACAAAACCTGAAACCAAGCGTCAGAAGTGGTTCCTCAATAAAATTTACTGAACATAAGATGTAAAAAAAAAAAACACTACAAACCCATGAGAATACATAAAATAGTCGCTTCAAGGCTTTCAAGTAACATTTATTATTTGACATTATCATGCAACATGTTCATCTAGAGCCGCACCAGTCAAACGAGGAAGAATAGTTGTAAATTGTAATAGAAGGTAAGAGACATAGAGGGCGACCAAAAATAACATGGGATGAGGTTATCAAAAATGGATTTAAAAAGTTAAATATAGTAGGTGAAATGGCATGTAATAGAAAATCTTGGAGAGAGAAAATTCATGTGGCCAACCCCACTTATATGGGATATTTAGGCAAGGATGAATTTTTTATCTTTTTTTTTGATAAGTGGGATTAAGGCAAGGATGATAATAATGATGATGATGCAACATGTTTATTTGTAGTGTATGATCTCATGACTCAACTAAAGGGAAGAATAGACAGAAAAGGGGAAAAAAAAATTTGTGTGAAGTGTAGTAACAATAAAATTTACTAAACATAAGATATAAAAAACACTACAAACCCATGAAAATACATAAAATAGTCGCTACAAGGCAATCGAGTAACATTTACTAATTGACATTATCAATCAACATGTTCATCTATTGAAATGGTGAACCTATAACATAGGAGCAAGAAGTGAAGGTTCTGAAGTTACAACTTTAACTTTTAGAATTGGATCATGGGAAGAAAATCTAAATCGCACAAATGATGATTAAATATAAAAACAAAATAATGTAAAAAAATCCAAGAAATGATTATTTATATGTAATCTATGTCTCTATTACATGGACTCTTCAAAAATAGTGAAGTACCCGTGTCGGACACATATCGCTCGAACATGGGTATGGGTCCATGGGATATGTGTCCGACACTTTTGGTTGGACATGTACTTAAAAAATATATCCAAACATTCAATTATTTTATTATTACTTTATAATGAGCTAAATGCCTATATTGAACATTATACTAGATAGTAAAATAAAAAATTTACTTTACTCAAGAAAATGAAATAAAATAAATACTTAACCGTGTCCGTATGTCGTTCTGTTTGGAGATTTGACATATCCGACGCATAGATACATACCCGTATCCGACACATGTACCCGAGTCCATATTACATGGACTCTTTCATAGTAGGTGAAGTACGCAAGTCCGACACATATTATTCGGACATGGGTATGGGATATATGTTTGACATTTTTGATTGGAAATGCAACTAAAAAATATATCCATAATTCCATTTTATTATATCATATTACATGCTATGTTAAAAAAATATAGCAGTGTCCATGTGGCCTCCTGTTTGGAATTTACCCATACCTGAGACACATACCCTGTGTTATCAAAGGCCTAAGGTGCACTAAGGCGCTAGAGGTCCTTTGAAGCCTAGTCGCAATGCCTGAGTGAAGCGAGGCGCACAACTAAGAAATTAAATTACTATTAAAGCATAATCATATTCCATATTAAAAGTGCAAATGTTGTCAAAGGCGCACTTGGGCACACAACAGGCGCAAGTGCACCTAATGACACTGCACGTGCGGACATAGCATATAATAGCAACCTTCTTTCGATCTCTTGCTTTGTTTGCTAGCTATGATATACTCATTTTAAGATAGGCAGATAATAAGAAAAAAAGTTTAATTTTTACGTGTTAAAGGGATTTCATTCTCACAACAAAAGTAAGTACTGTGGCAGCATACGTTTTGAAACAGCTTCCAACTTCACTCAAAGCAAATCAGGAACAAGCAAGATAATTGTTACAAGGGTAGAAGCATTGAAGTTTTCCATTAGATCTACTTATGGAAAAAGGTTATAATCAAAAGGCCTTAAGTTAACTACTACACTTTTGTTTACCATACGTCACAAGAGGACTAGAGTAAAAAATTAAAATATAAAATAAAATAAAACGAGAAAAGAATTTTGTTTTCATTTAAGGGGGAAAAAAAAATATTCGCTATCATAAAACTAACAAAACAAAAATATACTAATAATAAACAAATCTCAAAATTTTTACATTAATGTACTTTCAACAAATTACCAGTCAATTTGAAAAAAAATAATAAATAATAAATAATAAATAAATTTGCATGCAGATTAATAATTTCACATATAAAAGCAGAAAAGGTATTAGGAAATACTGACGGCATTAATATGTTCAGCACTGATATGTCATTTACATCATATTCCATGCCATTAAGGAAGATAAAAAATGAAACACTTAAATTAATCAGCCAAGCAAGAATAAGTCATTAGCAAGTGCACTTGGCTTCTTTTATGCTCGTCAATTAAGTTCTTTCCATTTTTGTTTGAATCACAGACTGATCCAGTGTAAATATGTTTTGTCCACTTGTTGAGACATTACCCTTTGACAACCTCAAGACTATAATGTTTTTATTTATTGAATTTAACACCATAAAATATTCAAAAACTTCACCAAATCAAAACAAAATTTGATGCGAAAAAAGAAGTTACATGCGCAAGATGATTTCTTCAGTCCTCGCCTAACGTAATCTGTTACATAGTGAAAACAAAATCACAGTATATCAGAAACTTATACCTGGATGGACATGATCATTGGCCATATAAGTACATTCTGGATCAGAATTCTTGTTTTCTGCAAAAAATCACTTGTCATATAGTCACATAAAATTACATATGAAAAGATGAAAGGGTAAGAGAAAAAGAACCATAACTGCAATGCGCATGTATAAAGAACAAACTTGTACCATGATACGAGAAAAGGTTATGATGTGACATATATGATGTTATGTCTGTTGCATCTTCAACTCTTTTTCTTTTCCTCCTCTTCATGTTCTTTCTTCGGTGATTTTGAAAAGTAAATGGCAATGACTTTGAACCAAAACCTTCTAATGTAAGTTGATCGAATTCCAACTGTTTTCTCTGATCATATGCTGCAAGTTCTTGGGAATACTTGGATGCCCGTGATTCAAATTCCTTAATTCTCAATTCTGTCCATTTGCACCGCCACATCAATGGCCGTATAAAGCTTCTCCAGTGACTGGTCAGCTTCTTCTTCCTGAAAATTTGAAACCATATATAGTTGGAATGTATAACGCAACATTGGTGAGAGTGATGTAGTAAACAGAAGTGGGTGGTGAACAGTAGAACATCAAATACATAACATTTCCCAAACAAAATCGTTAGTTTCTAAAGCTCCACTCCAATTGTTTGACCTTACTTCACCTAGATGAGAGTGATACTGCTATGAAAAATGAGTACTTAGAAGGTATTATTGCATTATCTTTGCCAAATTGACGCTATCTTCTCCTTTAATGGTAAACAAAATCCTGGACCCCAGAACAGACGAGGCCAAAAAGTTTAATTACTCAAAAAATGGTGTGTCACTTTAGAGAACAAGAATAATCAAATATAAAGAGGTGGAATTGGCCAATAAAACTGAAGAATGACACACGACATGGAATTGCAGTTTATGCATAAGGCTCACGGTTGAAATGAAAAAGAAATAAAAACACAGATATACAGAGAACCATGCAGCTCAAAGTTCAAAACTTTGGGGCGGAGCTACAAGATCTCAATTTTAAAAGTAACTTTTTGATGTTATTATAATAAATACATACAATGACCTGGTGAAAATGATGATTGACCTTTTTAATGTTTAGTTGTTTACTATGAAGTATTCAATTAAGAATAACCGTTTTAAGGAGTAGATGGGGAAGGAAAACAACAAAAATTCTTGGAGGAGATATAGTTTCTGGAGCCCCAGTAGTGTTTTGGTCTTTTCCCCAGTTGTATTGCAAAAGATTTCTTGTATTGCAAAAGAAGTCTTGAAAATCATTAAAGCAGCTTATATTTGTCCAAACTTTCAAGACCTAGGAGTCCAACCGGTCTTTGTGAAGTAAATCACTTCTCCTTTTTGTTCAACGACGAATGCTTCTGATCAATAACCTTTACCTGTGTGCAAGTTGACCTTGTCATACAATAACCTTCCCTACTTCTCCTTTTGTGGGGTTCTTTTCTCCTGAGTTCTAAGGAGGGAGGCAAGTGGTCATGGAAAATGTTTAAATTACCACTATATGGTGAGAGAGAGAGAGAGAGAAGAAATAAAATTTTGAAAATATACACAAACCATTCAATCTATTACCTTATGACTTGGACCATAGAATCACTAAGTGGCATCCATTTTGACCTTAATTGCTGAGGTTTGAAGGTATGCCATCATGTTCAGCCTGACATACAACTAACCTTACGGAGAACGAAACCTCCCTCAATAAAGTCACAAAATTTAGATGGCGGTGGAATAGGAATAGCATAAGGAAATGAGAAGAATATACAGTGGTTGTCTTTTATAATCCTTATGAAGAAGGGGTATCACAAAATGGAAAGTAGAAACCCTTGTAGAATATCACAATATTTCCCTGGAAGGAGATAGCTCCATTTTCAAGTTAAAGAAAGCAAAATCTCCTTCTAGGATATCAAATGCAGAGTACAGATGCGGAGCCGGTCTTCCTAGTGAAAAGAGGTGCAATGATGCCAGAGGACTTTAATGGAGATGGTATGCCATCTTAACATGATTTTGGTTCCATTTCTTCTTATGTTGTATTTATCGATTAATATGTCTCTCTTTACCATCTGGGTTTGTTATGGATTAGTCCCTTCCGTATCAGCTATGATACCACGTGCTAGGAATTAATCCGCCCAAGATCACACACAACAAATATGCAATGATAACAAAGAAAAAATAAGATGGAAATAACACACTCAATAAAGAACAAGGTTTACTCAACTAACATTTATTTAAAGAGAAGATTACAACTCTCAACGAATCACCAAGAGGTATTCCACCCTCACTCACTAGAAGAAAACACACTTTACTAAAAAGGAAAACACTCACTCTTGGCCCTCAAATCTCTCTCTTTAGCTAAATCTTCTCCACTCTTTGTTCTTCACACGCCTCTTCCCCGGGCTCTTCACACTTCTTATTATGCTCCACAACAGCATTATATATAAGCAATTATGCCAACTTAGTAGCTGGAGCAAGGCTGTCCTATGCAAATTACTTAGCCGCAAAGCTTTCTTCCTTTCTCTTTTCTTACTTTTTCTTGATTCAGTGCACATGCACTGCGTCATTAATGCACAAATGACACATATATTGACCATACAATTTTGTTTGACCTCATCACTTCAAACATTGACCACTGGTTCACAAAGGTTACTTGTCATTCAATGCATACAGCATTCTACCAATCATCTACATCCATGTGACCTTGCCCCACACATCACTCTACCAATTAATTTTAGCCAACACAACAAATCTCCACCTTGGCTAAAATTCTCCCCCTTGACTCAATATCTCCATTTTCTTTTTCATTGTCTTCGCTACTCTATCACACTCGTCCACTTAGTAAATTCCGAGTTCAAATAACTAATGAACTTGGGAACCAACCTCATATCACCGAACCAGAACTGAAATTTCTTCTCTTCCGGAATGAAGGTTTGAGCTGTTGTGATTGCTAAGACTTCATCCTTAACCTGCCGCTCCTAATACTCCACCATTGTGGTAGATTTCAAAACAGGCTTAAACTTTTGTCTTTGCAACAGCTCCACCCAACAAAATATTCCCAAATACGACATACAAATTACCTTCTTTCCCATGAGCATGATGTGTGGACCTCTTCTAACCTTCATTATTCCATGCTCTGCTTCAAACCAACAACCTTTAGAAACCAAGGCACCTAAAGAAATCACCTATGAAGCACGGACACCGACACGAAGCACGGGTACGATACGACACGGACACGGCGATACGTTAAATCACAAAAAAACAGGACACGGACACGACAAGGATACGGTAATAAAATAATAATATAATTTTATTATATATGACAAATAATTTTTTTCAAAATTCATAATTCATATAATTTAAGCTCACTATATATTCTATTTTCTTTTCAAAAAAATATATATAAAAATTTATAGTCTCAGATTTATTAAATTACAAACAAATAAAGATAATAACTTTATATCCAAATAGAACTAGTTAAACCTTCCAACCAAACAAGTGCTAAGAAAAAAATGAGATATATCTTCTCTCTCCTCCTCATCTACATGTCTCTATCTCTCTGGACCGTTCTTATCATCTGATCTCTAGTCCTCCTTTCTCTCACCAAATCAACACAGCAAAGCACGAATCTCTACCCACTCTAGACAACATCGTCTTTGGAGGCAAAGAACAAGTTGCGAGGGAAGGACAGGGTGAAGAAGGAGAGGGGCGGTGACGGCGAATGAATGGTGTGAGGTTGCCCATTTCAGAGGAGGTTGTTAAATCTTTATGGTGTCGTCGGCGCCACCGGATACAGCGACAGAGCCGGAGACGTTAACCGACTTATGGAGAAAAGGTGGGAGGGGAAGGAGAAGAGTAGGGTTGGGATTGGGATTGTTTGAGTTCCCATGTCCTTAGCCATATCGCTACCGTGTCTTTCCGTGTCCGTTATTTATTTTTTTATTAAAAAAAACAGGACACGTTTACTAGGTGTTGGACACATGTCCAAGCTTTAGATGCGTGTCCGTGTCGGACACGTGTCCGACACTAGTACGCAGACCCTAAATGCCGTGTCGGTGCTTTCCAGGAAATCATATTCCTTCTAACACTTGGAACATGATACTCATTAGTCAAAGTCCGTATCAATTCATTTGTGGTCTTGATGTTGATTGTCCCAATCCCACAATTTCACAAGAAGAATTATTCCCCATTAAGACTTTACCAACTACAGGCCTATAGGTAGTAAACCACTCTTTATGAGGACATGCGTGATGGGAACAAGCAAAATCAAGTATCCACTCATTAGCTTCTTTCTCTCTGTCAATTATTGAAAGGACTTCAAGAACGCCATCCTCTGCATTAGTAGACTCGGATATAACAGCATGACTCTCTTTCTTTATTTTTAGGACAATTCCGTATCAAATATCCCTTTTGTCCACAAAAGTAGCACGCTCGCTCCATGATTGGTTCCCAGTTTCTTGAAGCTCCACCTCTCCAATTATCCTGTCCTACTAACTTTCTTTCAAACTTCTTCTTTTATTGAGCAACAAGAGCTTGTGACTGGTCTTCTTGGGTACTTCTTTCATTTTCTCCATTCATCTTCTCACTCGAGAATAAAGCACTCTCACTTGTTCCATTGTGACGGTGTTTCTCCCATAAAGCAAAGTATTAAACAAATACTTATGAGTGGAGCATGCCGATGTTAATAAATTAACAACTTAATCTTCATCACTAAATTTAACACCAACATTAGATAAGTGACAAATAATCTTTTTGAACTCATCGAGATGGTGATGCAAGTCCACACCTTCTTTTCTGCGAAAGGAGTACGACTCTTGCTTCAAGATTAGCCGGTTGGTGAGATTCTTTCCCATGTAGAGATCTTCCAATTTCTTCCACAAAGCTACTGCAAAAGTTTCTCCAATCACAACGTACATGACATCATATGTTAGAGTCAACCGAATAGCACTCACTACTTTCGAGTTGATCCTGTCCCACTTTTTGTCATCCATTCCCGTTGGTTTCTTGTCCAACGCCTCATCTAAACCTTGTTGAACTAACATATCTCGCATTTGTACCTTGCCAGAAACTAAAGTTCTTTCTTCCATCAAATTTCTCTACTACAAACTTTACATCTGAAGTTGCCGCTATGGCTCTAATACCACTTGTTATGAATTAATCCCTTCTGTATCAGCCCTGATACCATTTGTTTTCCGTCCAAGATCACAAACGACAAATATGCAATGACAACAAAGGGAAAATAAGATGGAAATAACACACTCAATAAAGAACAAGGTTTACTCAACTAATATTTATTTTAAGGAAAGAGAAGATTACAACTCTCAACGGATCACCAAGAGGTAATCCACACTCACTCACAAGAAGAAAACACACACTCTTTTAAAAGGAATACACTCACTCTTGACCCCCAATCTCTTTTTCTTTTTCTCATTTTTCTCCACTCTCTGTTCTTCACACGCCTCTTCAATTGGCTCTTCACACTTTTTATTATGCTCTACAACAACATATCTCTATATAAGCAATTATGCCAACCTAGTAGATGGAGCAAGGTTGTCCTATGCAAATTACTTAGCCACAAAGCTTTCTTCCTTTCTCTTTTCTTAAGCCTTACTTTTCTGTCATTCAGTGCAAAATGCACTGCCTCATTAATGCATAAATGACACATATATGGACAATACAATTTTGTTTGACCTCATTCTTTCAAGCATTGACCACTGCTTCACATAGGTTACTTGCGGTTACTTGCCATTCAATGCATACAGCTGCATCATTCAACCAATCATCTACATCCATGTGACCTTGCCACACACATCACTTTACCAATTAATTTTAGCCAACACAATTGGGTTGGAGATGCAATGCCATCAGAGGACTTCTATGAGGTGTATGGTGAAAGTATGCTACAATCTAACCTATGCAGCTAGTCTTGTAATTTTGCTACTTCATTGAAAAAATGTAAAGGGAAATCTATTTCAGTGGCCAAAAATTCAATTAGAAAAAAGTAACTTTAGCAATACAATCAATTTCAATACAGAATTCTAAAGTGAATTTGACAGAAAATAAAGCAGTGTGTACACTATACTATGACAAACTGAGGTTATTAATGTTAGGTAAATAAATCCCAAGATACCTCATTGGAAACATATGACCATATCCATCAAATTCCAAATTATTGTTGCCACAGAATTGTGAGTCGACTTCAGTATCATCAAATCCAGAAAAATTCTCAGTTCCAGATGAAGTGTCAGCAAATGAGCTTGAATAATCAGTTGCATCTGGGTCCTCAGCTTCAGCCACCCTGATGTCATTAGTACTTGTAAATTCAATTACATCAACCTCCATGTGATCGGCATCCTCTGGAGCCTTGGTATGTTCATTCAATAGAGCTTCCATTTCAAACATTGTATCCTCAAAGTTACTCATGCACCTCAAGCCTTTCCCGTCTGAGTTTGCTAAAGAATTTGTATTGCCCTTTCCAGGTGCAACATTTGTTGTTAAATGCAGTTTACTGTCTGGATCAATTTCCTCTGATAGTTGAGCAGGAGCCATGCTGCCAATTCAGCTCACCTTTTTTTAATGAGTCACACAGTCACATTAAAAAAATGAATTCCTTCTTCACCAGCCTGAGGTCATATACAACCAACTAATGTTAGTGAATAAATTCAATCTGTTGATTCATGAACTCAACAAAATCTCACAATCCAAAAGCAGAAAAGAGAAAAACATTATTGTGCACATGGTGGTAAGGTATACAGCATATGTATGTCAGCTAGTTTTACATAATTTCAAAAGAATATGCATAAAATGAATGATATAACAGGGAAAAGAAAAAAAGAGTCTTAAGAATAATAAGGTTGGATACTCCTAATCTATAATATCAAATACCTTAAAAAAAATAAAAAAAATAATAATGATAATAAAAAATAAAAAAAACTCCTTTTCCCAGAAGAAATAAAAAATAAAAAATAATTAAAAAAATCAGACTAGCTACAAAGAATGAGGGAAGTAGAGAGTCATTCCATCCATAATAAATGATGATATGGCCGCATTTGAAGGCGTAGTGTGATCAAGATGCATATTAGATATTACCCAGCATATAATGCCACCTGAATGAATTGGGGGCCATCACCATATTGGATGTTAGGAAACCATATTTAGTTGAAGTTTCGATGACATATGGCATTTTTCTTTTTCTATGTTAGTTATGGTTTTGAATGCACAATTAGGAACAAAACAGAGCAGAACATTTTGATCTCTATAGGCATCCAAACATAAGCTTAGATGATGATGGCATGCTTCTCCTTGTTGTCAACAACTCACTATGGATCAGAATAATGGGTCAACTTTAATCATAACCGTTTATTTGCCAAATTGTTCAACTCAATAAAATGTTTACAGAACAGGTTTCCAACGAAACCATAAAAAACATGTCATTGCAACAAATAACAAACAAATTATGTAGCCAGTCCATTATAAATCCTGCAAGCATAGGCAATAGTCGATAACACCACAACTTGAAATGACAGACTAAAAAAATGAATGCATCAACAGTGAGGGAGTGAAATAAATACATATTATAATATCAAAACCGTAAATTGGGACTAAGGTGGCTAGGTTTGCAATCATAGAAAGGGATAGAGAGATGAGTCAAGTTAAATGCGGAACAATCTACAAGTATATATGGGAAGCAATATAATGTATGAAATCACATAAAAGTAATGAAGAACCTAATTATAAATTGGAAACGCATATTAGAGGAAAGCTTTACAGCTACAAGATAAGTTTTTAAAGGAAAAAAAAAACAAAAAAACAAAAAACAAAAGCAAAGCAAAAGTGATAAATGTGCAAAGTAGTACGGTGAGCTGAAAAAACATAAAAATTGTGATTTTAAGAAACTATAACATGAACGACATACGAAGAATGTTGATGATCAAGTATAGAGAGAGAGAGAGAGAGAGGTGTACGTACCAGAGAGGGAGAAGGAGTGGTGTGAGGAGGTTGGGCGGCGAAAAGAAGAAAAGAGAGTAGAAAGAGGTTGTGAAGTTTTAAGTAGACAAGTTGTCGTTATAACCTAAACACCGTTGCGGAACTCAACTTCACGTACCATTCCTTCCCCAATCCCGCTATGCTATTGGTTGCTCTTCTAAATTGCTAACACATGACATGGAGAAATTATTACATCGTCTATCATCTAAATTTAATCTATTAAAATAAAAATAAAAATAAAAAATAAAAAAAATTGAAATATGGCTCTACTTGTGTTATAAAAAATAATAATAATAATAATATTCACTCTTTTAATTTTTTTTTTGTTTTCTTTTACCTAACAAAATGCCCTATGGCAACTACAAGAACTAAACAACACAACACAACCACAACATAACCAAAAAAGTCAGCTGCGTAGCAAAAGACTACGATAAAAATGAGTCAGAATTAAAAGAATCGCCAGTTTGTGCACCAAGGAATGTTACCCGCAGCAACAAACGAAAACTAACCTGTGACCAAACAAACCGTAAGAGAAGCCACGGAAAACTTTAGACTTCTTCCCATCTATCGGAGTTGATCCCTGGCCCGAAACAAGATTGAGTGGGCGACACTTACGACTGATCCATGACTAAATAGGATTGCTTTTAGATGGTTTGATTCATTTGATACTTTGTAAATTAATTAAATAAAAATTACCCTATCAGATGGTTCCTATAAGATGGTCTAATTCTTTTGATACTTTCTAGATTAATTAAATAAATTTACAAAGTATCAAATGAATCAAACCATCTAAAACATTGAGGGATGCACCTGTGCACCTGAGTTGAGTTGTAATTTCACTCTCTCACTTTTTACTCCTTCCTTCTCAATAATTAATATGATTAGTTATAATTTCACTCTCAATTTTTTACTGCTGTCTTCTCAATAATTAACATGATTAGTTTACAATTATTTTCAAATCCTAGATATGTGTGTGTGTGTGTGTGTGAATTCCTCTAGTTCCATCTCTCTCACCTTCAATTCTTAAATTAAGTTTCACCCAGGGCTGATAAAATGATTTCTAACCCATTTATATCCTTCCTTTATTTTAATAAATATGCTATTAAAATTTTTATATATTCATATTTTACTCATTGTATAAGAGACCATTGATAACCTGTTTTCCCTCATTCTAAAATTATCTATCACCATTTCCTCTCCCTCGCTACCTTCAAAAAACATAAAATCACGTGATTTAGCTGACTAACATCATAGTCCTCATTATTTAATTCAATCATGTTAATTTGATATTTTACATCTTATCTTGGTAACCTTTTGCGAGACATACAGTATTTAAGAGTTTAAGTGATTAGTTTTGAATTTTACTTAGGGTAAAATGCAACCAAAAAAAACACTGAACTTTTGGGATATTCTAAACTATAGAAAACTCAGTTTTTGTTGTATTTAACTCCACTAGATTAACTTTCCATCTCGGAAAAGACAAAGGGCAGTTTATCCCTTATAAAGACTCCGACCCGTTGTAGATATGTACACTTATGACTTGCATCTTAATATAAGCTGTTCACCAAACCACAAGAACTAACTAAATAAAGTAGAGACTGAAAGGAAAGCCGAGAGAGAGAGAGAATAAATAAAAAAATAAAAAATCGTTGGTCCTTGTAAGTACCAATTGATGTTTGTCTTTTTAATATCAAAACATTGTGTTACAGGGCTGTAAAATGCTTACTATTATTGTGCACAGTGGCTTATATCATCTCTCAAGGATAATATAGTCTTTTACCATCTTATGACACAATTTCACAATGGTTTAAAATAATACATTGCAGCTATTCGGCTTGTGTTATATTAGTATGTTTTATGTGTTAACCATATGAAAATTAGCTACATGAATTTTCAGGGACCTCCTCAGTGGTTTCAAATATAACACTGATCTCCTATGTCAGTGTTGAATTTGACCCGAAAGTGTTTAATGACTATTATACCTATTGTACTTTTATTTTATTTTTAATGTAAAATATTTGTTTCTTTATGAACAAAATAGGGTTTTCAAGCTTTCTTAGGGCATTCTTCGTTATTAATTAAATATTGAGCATGATATCAGTAAACAAAAGTGTCAAATTTTATGACAAAATAGGTCATTGTTACTCAGACCAGAAACAAATAGGGGGTTTTATGAAAAAAATAGGCCGTTACTCAAACCAGAAACAAATAGGGGGTTTTATGAAAAAAATAGGCCGTTACTCAAACCAGAACCAAAGGTGAGGTCAGTGTTATATTAGAAACTAGAGGGGAGACCCCTATTCTTTAGGCAATCTACAGGCCGAGAAGGTCAATGTATATTTTCTATTTTTGTACTTTTTACCATCAAAGCTTTATTTAATATAATAAGGGTAAATTAGCCTTCAGGTCAAAGTCAGCACTGACAGGGGAAGGCCGTGTTATTTTTGAACCACATGGGAGGTGCATGTTATTTAAGCACCAGGATTGGAACCCTTCAGTCAGGCTCCCTTAACCTTTCGGAAGCGAGAAAATGTCCATGTTATTTAAGTATTCAACAGGGGAGTTTAGTGTAATTTACCCTATTGTTATACCATGAAATGCTAAGGTACATACTTAATTAGCAGCATAGCCTACTACAGGTGTTTTTCAGTTTTTACAATTGATAACTTGGCTGTGTGTGTAATAATATGACATATATTGCATTTTGTGGGACGACAATCCTTAGAGAACAATAACGATAAGGAGGATGGGAAGTGCATATTTTAATGACTAGGCAATTTATCAAGTATGTTAGAAAATAGGTTAATAGTAATAGGTTGTCCATTGTGCCGAGCTTGTTCAAACTTCATTGTGGAGAACCTTCTGTTGATTGCTGGCCTTTTTAATTTTTATGTCGGCAACCAACACACCTGTGTTTAGGATAGTGTTTTTTTCTTTTTTGTTGTGTTTGTTGTTCTTTACAGTGGTTGTTTTATTATCTAATACTATGTGGACAAAATCATATATTCTTCATTTTATTTGATCGTTTTAGGTTAAATGCTTAAAGGATATATATTGTTTTTGAGAGGTAGCATAAAGGTTACGTAATCTATTTTGGGAACACAATTTTTTTTTTTTTTTAGACGATAGGTGCTCATGTAAAGTACTTCTGAGCATAGTGTTTTAAAGGAATTATTATTATTTTATGTATTAATATTAGATAAAAAAATAATAATAATAATAATAAATGATGATCAATGATCGATGATGATATAGTAAAGATTATAGCCATTTGGTTGAATGACCATTGTTTTCTTTTTAATTTCTAATGCCATTTGACTTCTTGTCCAAGTTGTAATGTGTTGTTTTCAATGTAATTGTAGTTTCGCCATCGTGTGCTTTAGTGTATTGTAGAATTGCGTCATTGGTTTTCCCTCATCAAAAAAATTAATATAAAAAATGCATCTTTGATTTTCACTCTTCTTCCCCGAGGCATGGTAGATTAATCAGGTACCCGTAACTCTAATAATTGGAAACCGTGAAAAATATATGATTTTGTCCACATAGTATTAGATAATAAAACAACCTCCGTAAAGAACAACAAACACAACAAAAATAATAATAATAATAATAATAATAATAATAAATGATGATCGATGATGATTTAGTAAAGATTATAGCCATTTGGTTGGATGACCATTGTTTTCTTTTTAATTTCTAATGCCATTTGACTTCTTGTCCGAGTTGTAATGTGTTGTTTTCAATGTAATTGTAGTTTCACCACCGTGTGCTTTAGTGTATTGTAGAATTGCGTCATTGGTTTTCCCTCATCAAAAAATTTAAAATAAAAAATGCATCTTTGATTTTCAGTCTTCTTCCCTGAGGCATGGTAGATTAATCAGGTACACGTAACTCTAATAATTGAAAACCATGAAAGGGCACGCCGGTCTGCATGTTTTTGTATTTACATGTTTGTCTCACTCTCACTTAAACCACTATATAAGTGGTACCACTCTTAATTTCTAACACTGAGTATCTCTCAAAATTAGGTGGTACGTACGTTGTGAGGGAGCAGAGCAGATCATTGGTTTAGCATATATAATGATTATCATGGCTAAGAAAAAGAGTGTTGACATACTCATTTTGCTCCTTATTACTGTGACGACGACGATGGCAGACCTGCACCCTCCTTTTATCCCTTGTTGCCATGGTGGTGTGACAGACTGTTGCCCCACTACTATCAAAGGTGGAGATCCTACTACTGCTGTTAAGGCTCCCAGTGATCATTTTTCTTCTAATTCCCAGGCAAAGGCAAACACAGATACTCTGCAACCTGCAGAGCCTTAGAGGAACCGACTGGCTCAGCTCGACTCTCCATCTGCGTTTCTAGAATTCGGGCTGTGTATTACGGAGTAATTTAGTTTGGTGTTAATCCACTTGTGTTTTCAGTGTCTACTTTTATGATTAGAAACTTGTACTGTGAACGGCTTCACATACAATATAAAATATAATATGGTGGTGGTTTTGTTTTGTGTGCACGTACATCTTTATTCCTACTGCAAAAACGATGTTATATGACGTCATCATTAGGAAAGTCTTATTTACAAATAAAATCATTTTTTGAAAGTGTTTTTTTAGGCTTTCCCTTTTCTTCTCTTTTCTTTTTTTTTTTTTTTTTTGTTTCTTTTTTATTTTTCTAAGCTACGTGCTATAATAATTAAATTCTAGTGTAGCTAACTATAAATGAATTGAAGTTGTAGTGCATCTCTTGATTTATTGATCAAGACTGGAAGATAAATGATTGAAGGAATTCAAAATTATATTCAGGTGTGTTTTCTGAGGGCAATCCCCAATACTATTTATGCCATCTACAGAAGGAAAATATAAAAGAGTAAAAACTCAATATTCAGATTTACATTTGCTTTCAAGTTCATAGGTACAAGTTTGTCCATTTAAACTAAAATTTTCTAGATAATTGAACTTGGGCAACAAAAGGCACTGCAAGCTAGTTTTTACTTTTCAGTAATTGTAAATAAAGTTGTTATGAATGTTATGTACTACAACGCCAAAATTTCTCCAATTAAATATCATTTTCTCGATAATTGAACTTTGGCAGTCTTGATTACATGAGCTGAGACCACTACGCACACGTTGCATACTTTCAACGCATGAGAACAATCCAAGCATGCTAAACTTTGCAACTACAACCTCCTAGTGCTAACTCATAATCGTCGGTCATTCAACATGGCATTACCATGTCTTGCGTCCAGCAGTGCTTTGTCTGTGCTAAGGTGAGGAATTTGGGGACGACTTTTGAGAAATTTCTGTTTTAGAAACATCTGTTTGGATGAAGAAGAAGATGATAATCTTTAAATCCTAATGTTCAGGAATTGCAAAGCTTGAAAATCCCCAAGACAAAATATTTGAGATTGCACGGGCTCATTTCCAATTTTGTACAATATAGTATTTGTGACCTCTTGTTATTTCCAAAAGCTTACACAAGAAATAACCTGACCTAAGAATTTGTACAAACCACAGTTTCTCAAATGGGACCAGCAATATGAGCAAGTTGTACGAAAAGGGAGACATAAAATTTACTAGTTAGTATGCTAATACTTTGTGCTAAGACTTTTCCTTTTTCAGTACCAAGTTTGGGAAAACTATGAATCCTAATGCCAGAAGGATCCAACTAGCAAATTTTTTTTTTTTTTTTTTTTTCCTCCTATGAACCAAAACCAGTTTCTTCTTTCCACGCACCCTAACCAGTGATTTCATTTATGATATTTAAAAATACTAGCAAAATACTGGTAAGATATTATTCAGTGACACCATTTCTACCAACAAAAACTGTTGAGGCTGAAATCCGCCGCGACCTGGTACGACACCGTTTCCTGCAAAACAAAAGAAGTGATGACCGGCGTGGTGCCGGCCGGGTGCACTTCGACGGTCAAGTTAGTACTTGACGATTTAATATCCGATAAGAATTTAATATATCAATTATGGCGTACCTTATTCCCGAGTCTATATTTATATTTATAGTGACTTCCTTTATTCTTGATAAGGGAATTTCATCGTTCTTAGCCCACAAAACTTATCCCGTGGAAACCTTATCCTTGATAAGATTTGAACTTACTCATGACAAATCTTATCATTGATACGATTTGTCATCATTCTTATCTAATAGAATATTATCGCTCAAATGTTGAAGAGGTCTGGTGGCTAGTCAATACCTAATTGCCTCTGTCGTTGAATCAAAGTAGGTCAGGGTTATTTTTCTCTATCAATTGTGTTGATAAAATTGCTAGAAATTATTCATGGAAGTTTATGGAAATTCTCTTAGAATTATTGTAAAGTATGCTTAATATGTTAATTTTTCCATGCCTATGATGTTTAATAAGTTATTGAAAATTTTATGTGAAAATATATTAATTGTGTGATAATAATTCTCTCAATTTTCATAGTATTAAAAAGACATGTAATATGCACATAAGCATTGGGCATGAAAGAAAAGGGAAAGTATTTTGAAATGAAATTGAAAGGGAATTTTGGGAAGAAATTTGAGAAAATAGTTTTGAGAAAAATTCGGTCCCTGCGGAGTCAACAAAGGGTCGGTGTGTTAATATAGCCTAGAGGAAATTAGGGAGATTGCTCTAGCGTGGTTGAGCTATTTGGGCCTCAAATAACGCTGCGGAGGTACCAAATGTCAGGGACAGTAGCCAATCCTTCTTTTGTGTCGCTGCGGAGTCACCAAAGGGCGGGTTATATTAACAGTTTGTGAAGTGATGGAAGTTTTCTGAAAATGGGGAGTGGCATGCATGACATTCATTTGTTTTGAACATGC
The DNA here is from genome assembly GCA_025631255.1 of Cornus kousa. Classification (NCBI taxonomy): domain Eukaryota; kingdom Viridiplantae; phylum Streptophyta; class Magnoliopsida; order Cornales; family Cornaceae; genus Cornus; species Cornus kousa. Next base: position 202,456 of record JAOTQH010000040.1, read on the forward strand.
AGAATTACATTGTATTTTCTCCGGTTTAGCATTACCCCTCTCCCTATTGTCCTATTCATTATTTGGGTTCACAGGGTCACAAGAGGTGCGTCTTAGGCACCATCTACTAGCTTTTAGCTCACCCCATTATTTAACATTTTTTAGGGCTCAGAAAAGAAGTGGTGGATGACAATCCCCTGCAAGTTTGAAGAAGATTAGGAGTTATATTTTGTTATCTTTTGTATCTTAGCCCATTTTTTTTATATAGTCTCAAAACTAGAATGTCGTGTATTCATTTTTGCAAGCTAAGGTCATGTATTATAACTCATAACTCTTGTTGGTATTTTGAAGGGAAACGAGACTATGTAAATGCTTAAGTTGAATGGGATGACGATGATGTGCTAACTTGGGGAGGTTGTTGATACTGTGATATTGGGGAATGTATTTTTTTTTTTTTTTTTGTATTATGTGTTGGGGCAGGTTGGATAGGTCTTGAAAGGCCATTGCAATTTTTATTTTTTTTTATTTGAGCAGGTTGTTGTAGGTTCCTTTTTAGCAGAGGTCATGCCAATTTTTTTTTATAATTGGTATTTAGTTTTGGGTTGTTATAAATTTGGTATCAGAGCAATGGTTCGAATACCATTAGGATGACAGGTTGAAGCCTACCTAGGATTGCATGGGAAGTTGAATTACTTGTTTATATGCTTATGTGCTAAGTGTTAAATTTTTTTGAAAAGCATGCCTAAATACTTACTTGCTTACCTGCTTAGGTGTTAATTACTTGTTGAATTAAAGCATGCTTAAGTATTTAATGATAAGTGACAAT
>JAOTQH010000040.1:203360-218745 GCA_025631255.1 Cornus kousa
CAGCCAAAATATAGCCCGCCTGGGGAATAAACATCTTGGCGCCCTTGGCTTCAGCTATTAAGCCACAAAATCCCAAGGATTACAAGAAAAGAGCGCAAAGCAACCCGAGTTCACACCTTTGCTGCACTGAGTTCTAGGAACTCCATAGATCATGCTCCTGAACCCACCAAGCATTAGATGAAATCACAATGCACAGTAATGAAGGCAGCTTAGGTGTACTTGTCAAAAAAAAAAAAAAAAAATTGAACGCAGTGTAGCTGTAGAGCGGGGACCAAGATGGCGCAAAAGGAGACGGTAGAAATCAAGGTTTAGCAAGTCCAATCACAGGAGAAAGCCTTTGACCAAGGTGATGTAGGAGTTTTGTGCAGTTGTAAAGATAACCTCAACTAGAGCCTAGATGAACGGTGATGCTTTCCCTTAAGAATCCACTTCACTTTGGACTCCACTTCAATCTTATCTCCACATGTCAGAGTCCAAGGTCAAGGTACCATGTGCATTCACTCATTAAGGAATCAACATGTGCAAGCATGGATAAAATCTACTCGTCAGCTTTGTTGGACCACATGTCACAATAAAATAATGCCCACATGGAGCTCATTGATTGGTAAATCTCGTAAGGTTAAAGAGGTGCCTTGTGGGCTATGAAGAATGGACGGGCGGGATTTGCTCCCAGGTCTCTGGTATGAGTACTTATAGATACTACCAGTTAGGTTACCTGACACTAGTGCAGTGGTAAATATGTTCAAAAGAAAAAAGAAAAAATAAAGAAAGAAAGAAAAAGAAAAGGAGGCTTTCAGTGGAGGGTATATAGGGAAGGAGTTTTAGGTGTCACTTGCTGGATGAAGGATACCAATTAGGTGTGATTTGGCATGATAAGCACTGTGGAATGTCATTTTGAAGATTCTTACCCAATTATTTTCTCCTTGGCAGTGGAGAAAGAGGCTTTAGTGGTTAACTGTTACATAGTTTCAAGGATGCGGTTGCTTGGATTTGGCTTTGCGTGGAAATGTTATTGTTTAGGACGTTGAGCAGGTGGGTAACGGAGATGGGGAAGTGATGGAATCTGGTATATTTGCAAATAGTGGCTTCACTTTTATTGCTATCTGGGAATGAAGTGCTCCCACCAAGGTGAGGTTCTCTGTGGCCTGCTAAATTTTGGAATATTCCAACTACTGACAAGCTCAAAAGAGAAGAATAGTAATTCGATTAGTGTTGTATGACAACCTCCACCGTTCGCTTCTTCATTGTCCACTGACTAAGGAGCTTTGGTGCTAGTAAACTTTGTTTAAGGTATACTGGGTTTCACCTTGTAATGTGTTTGATCTCTCAGTAAATTGAAAAGAGGGGGGTTAGCGTAAGAATAAGAGCGCTTGATCTCATGTATGTGGGGGGAGAGAAATAGGAGGTCATTCAAGGGTCGCATATACTCTTCATGGGATTAAAAGCATTTTTTTGGAAGTTCTTTTGTTTGGATTACTGGGAGGGTAAGCCCTTGCTGAATAACTATTTACATCTTGTTGAGCTTTTAGGTTAAAATTACACAATTATAGGCATGTCTGGACTTGAGTTACATTATATATGAACAAATCCAAAAGTTTGGTATGAAAAAGGACCAAATGTAATGGTTCTGATTCCTAGTGTTTGAACAGGAGAAAAAGGCCATGAACGTGGATTGAGGCGGTGAGGAAAGACATGATGGTGCAAGGTTTATATAAAAAGTGGCAGTAGGTATAATGAATAGCAAAATTCGATTTATTCAAATTACCAGTTGGGGCAAAAGCTTTGTTTGTTGAGTTGAATGTTAAACATTCATTTTGTAATGTTAGACAGACAAATTAATATAAATAGGTATAATATGAGACAAGATTCCCAAGTTTGCTGTCAACTCTAAGTCTTAACTACTATTGAACTAACATAATATAGTTATCAAAGTTAGACAGCTAGAAGCACTAAATCATTTGGATTTCATTAAAAAGAAAATGAAAAGCAAAAACCAACACAAAAACAACTTTCCCTCTGATTGAAAGAGGAAGAGATAAATTTAGGAAAAAAAAAAAGAAAGAGGAGGAGATAAAAGAGTACATATAATGCAGCGAAGATACCCATATCTGTGTGTGTGTGAGAGAGAGAGAGTAGCAGTAATTATTTCTCCCTTAACTTTCTTCTTCTGCAATTACCTCCGGTATTGCTATAGTTGATCGCGGTTTCTTTTATTCCTCTCCTGGTGTCAGCTTTTCATATCAGAATTTATTCTATTTTACTTTGTTGTGTTTATTGCAAGTGAATACTCTTTCTAATTGTCTTGTAATATATAAATGATTAACAGAATTTTATCGAGAAAAATACTGTATCTAACTCTCAAGTGAAACTGCAGCTTATCTACTCTGGGGCAGTTCTAGAGGTCTGCATGAGAAAACTGGTGTTCTATCCTGAAATTGTTGGTTTCATTGAAGAAGAAAAGGAAAAGTTCCCATCTGTCAAAGTTCAATATATATTTAATTCTCCACCAAAGCTGATTATGTTAGATGATGATGGCCAATATAAGGAAACCATAAGGTGAGCTTCATTTTACTGATTGCAGGCACTGGTCACACGAGACATGTAATTTCTTCTGTTGTCTCAAAATGAATGGACGTTGGCCATGATTAAACAGGCACCTTTGGTGCCACTGAAGCTACAATATACAACTTTTTTAGATATTCGTAGCTTCTCAATCTTCTTATATAGTTTGAATCTGATGTCTAAACAAAGGCAAGATTTTGAGTTCATGAATCCAATGGGAGTCATGTAATCCGGGTAGCATTTGGCAAAATAGAGGCCTCATAAAGGATTTTTGGAGAGACATAACCTATGTGAGAGTTCTTGCTGCATTATATTTCTTTCTACAGAACTTACTTCCCCTGGGTTTTTCCTTGCAGAGTTGACAACTGGAAACGTGAGCACATATTGCAGTTCCTGAGAGAGAAGGTTAAGCCTTCTTCATCATCAGCCTAACAGAGTGGTCAGTCCAACTTTTCTTTGTTAGTTGGTAATCCTGTACCATATTTTACAGCAAATACTACAGTTCCTGGGGATTTTTATCAAATTGTGGTTCTTTTGTTTGGAGCCTTTCATAAAATTGGGTCTTTTCTAATTTGATGTTTTAAGTTTGGACATTTCATCAGAATGGGGCTTGATTTTTGTCACCAAACTAAGGTCTTGATTTAGAAAATTTGGGACTTCGTCTCAAATTGAGGATTTTCCATAAGATTGTGGTTGTTTAAGTGGGGTTTTTCATCTAATTGGGGGACTTTTTTGTCTGATGCCTTTCATCAGACTGATATGAGAAATGACATTATTTTAGGTTAACATATGTAAAGATTGTGTGAATTTTAATGCTTGTTAGCAAATTGTGTTAAACCTTTCTGAATTTTGTTTCTTATTTGACTTCTGTTAGCAAAATCTGTTACAAACTTGATTAGAGTAGTTTGAATCATGTTCTATTCCTGTTAGCAATTTGTGTTGGAAACCGAGTTACTATTGCGGTCTTTTTGATAGGGAGTAAAAGTGGAAGAGGAAGAAAGAGGGTCGAAGGAAGAAGGAATGGAGGGTCTTCATTTGATAGATGAAATAAAGGAGCAGAGGAGAAAACGCCCTCCCCTTGAAGCCTACCAACCAAACACCATTGAAGACTCTTTCCTTTTCCTGAAAAGTACATCTTTCATCCTTCCCAACCTCCTTTCCTTTCCAATTTTCTATCATTTATAGTGGACTTTGATTGCCCATGTAAAATTAATATTCTTTTGTAGTCACACAATTCTTGAACAATTATAATACTATGACTCATTTAATGTTGTTTGATTTATATTGTCATTTAGGTGTAGGTAATGTATCAGTACCCCCTCTTTGTCTTACAATTTTACAGAACTGATATCTATACTTGGTGGTTTCCATAGCTATAATAATGAGTGCCTTTCATTATTTTGCACTTTATAATGTGATGGTAGTGGGGGTGTGAGGGTCATTTTATCTTTGCAGCTACATGAATGTCAGTGACTGCTACCCACCATCGAAACAAGATCCTCTCCTATTCCATCCAGTTAGTGATGAACATTACAAAAAGGTTGGTGCATCACTAATTGGACGGAAAAGGATGACCGTTCCATTAAAGAGGGGTCCGGACATCCTGTTCCACTAAAGAGGATCCGGATCGTTACCCATCACTGCAAAAGAAGTCCCCTCACTGCCTAAGCAGATTCTCCGTCATGGTCCACTGTCGAAACATGTTGCCTTGCTCTAGTGTGTTGAATGGGGAACCTAGTCTTGTATAACTTGTGTTTTGGGGACGACCCGTATTCTCTCTTATGCCATTTTAGATTTAGTCACACGCTATTAAACACCTTACATCACAGACGAAACAACAATGTAGCATTACATATATATTGTGTTTGCAAAATTATTAAATTGAGAATTTAAAATATTTATTTAATTATTGCATTGTTGATTTAAAATTGTGAAGATTTAAGAGAATTGTGTTTGTTGCAGATCCGACTTGCTCCCAACAGATTAGGCAAATCTTAATCCACCATTGATCTGTTATCCTACAGATTGGATTTTATCTAAATTATTTATTTATATTTTTATTTTTATAATTAACGTTATTTATTATTTATTTGTCTTTTAATCATAACCCAATAGATAAAATTTTAATGTATTAATATTAATTCATATATTTAAATAATTATTAACTAATACATGATACATCCTTAAAATTCATTAAATTATCATTAACTAATTAAATTAACAAATATATTATTTGAAAATATATATATATATCAATTTTACGGATCAGATCGAATTTTTAACAGCTCAATTCATGATCCAATCCGTGAGTTAAGGATTCAATAGTTTTGAATATGCCATCACTATGTGAGTGTAGCAATTCAATCCTATTCCTAAGGATCGAACCGAATCAGATTCACGAATTATTTGCCCAACCTTAGTTTGTCGTGTTTTTGTGTTTGGAGTCAACTAGAGTCTTGACTTCCATGGGATGCTTTGTAATCTTTTGAAGTTGGTTGTCAACTTTAGCAGGCATAACAAGATTATTGTTGTGTCACAACTTTCCATCTTTTCAGTTCCAACGTAGATCCAGCACCGCTTGTGTCTTAAAAAAAATCAGAAGAATCTAAGTGGGCCCATATGATTACAAAGGGTGATTACCTAATATATTTTGAAAACTATACTAGATAATCTCCCTTTATAATTAAAGGTTTGAAAATGTTGGTGCTTCTTTTGAAAATGCAATGTCCCATCCATTTAAAATTTTCTTCTTTGCTTGCACAAAGTTTGAAAATGTTGCGCTTTTCCTATTAAACATTGCAATGAATTTTCTAATCAAGCATGCATTCATTTTCTTCTTGACTTACACAAACAGGATATTATCCTGTAAGGGGCTAAGGGAAAGGGACAGATCAATTACAGTAATCTAGATTCATAAAAACCAGGCAGCCATTTATACATATTACGACACTGCCCTTCCTAGATACATCTACTGCTGAAGTCATTAGACAACACCATGTCCATCATCAACATATGATTTCCCAAAATATTAGAATACATACACCTATTGTATCATTACCATTTTCAAACCAAATTGATTTGAAACTGCAGCCGGTTCTGAAGAGTTCACCGTAAGAGATCTGATAATTTGCTCCTACCTGAAATCCTATCAAGTGCATCTTGCTGGATATTTGTTAAGAATTAGCATCCGTGTTCAGAAAAAGTTTGGCAACACTCTAGGATCCATATCTACTGAATCCGAAACCCTTTTGTTACTTAATGACTGAATTGTGCTACTGTTTCATGCAAGATAGCCTTCTAAAATTTCGGGGAACTGTTTTTGATGGGTGTCCAGATATCAGCACCATTGCTGCTAGCAACTCCAAAAGTTAATGAAATTGGCACAAGACATAAGCCTTTGCTTCTGAGGCTGTATGGCTCCAATTCCTAAAAGGAAGAAACACAACCAAGGTATATTATGACTAGGTATTCGAAAAGCAATTACTATAAATCATTCAAAGTACAGGGAAACTCTAACATCCCATGAAAAATGAAATCGGACAACAATCCATCAACCAGTATGGGATCAATCATAGAGAATTGGATCTGTCACCACATATGATAGTTTGTGAGTGTCCCCTTAAAATCCTCAAAAATGATATAGTACTAAGATGGTTCCATTCTGGATGATGGATTTAGGGCTTCAAATGCCATGTAAATATATGAGAATAGTATCATTTCCTTGGCTGTTGGGGAAGAAAAAAAAAGTATAGGATCCATTGGTGTTAGGAGCATCAAACAATGTCCTCCATGGGAATGTACTTGTATGCTTTCTTTGAGAATGAAAGATCACAACCCAGACAACTAAATCTAAAAGTAGTTAGGCCAGCAAATGCTCACCTGCATCTCTGCTGCCGGGGTACTCTGGATGTATGGAGCACTCAACACCTAAAAACCATTCACAAAACCAAAAGCAAAGGTTCAAAAGATCAAATTATTGCCAAGAGAAAAATCAAACACAAAAAAATTAGTACAATTGCACGTCTCGGACTGAATTTAGTTGCATTTATTACAGCAAATTAGAACTTGTATTACACAGTCAAAAAGATACTCTCTATTCCAGATTTCTTGTATTATCAACACCAGAGCTCTTACTCTAAACACTGATCTTCTTTTTCTTTTTCTTTTTTTGTCCCCCTATATGGGAAATTCATAGGTTAAACCAGAAAGATGTATGACTTAGGCTTTAAGCTTTAAGTTTTGTTTGCATTAAAAAACATAAAAACAAAAAATTAGTCGCGATACTCAGACTCCACATAAAAATAAAAATAAAAACATTCACCTTGCTGAAAAAGACCAACTTAAAAATGAGCTTGTTTTTGCAAGGAATAATAATCTTCAACGTGTAGCTCTGAAGTCTGGCTATTGCAAATGAGAAAAAAAGACCAAGTGTAAATTTTCTTTTGGGTACATTACATTCAATTCCCCTGAAATAGTGTAATTACACATATCTCCCCTATTGGTTCAAAAATAATACCAGACTCCCTTGTCAGACAGTTCCCATTGAACAGCATTAAGATGGATTGAATTTACCTTTTTTCCCACAGCACATTATAAAATTTTGGTTAAAAAGGGAAGTTTTGAAAATTTAATTTTGCTAATGGAAGCAGATAATAGCCTTTGACTTTGTTGACTGTTAAGTAGGAGAGGATTCTGTTACACAGTACTAACCCTAGTGGAGCTCAGTGTATTTTTAAATCAGTAAGGGAGGTCCGTACAATTAGCCGTGTGTCAGGGGAGGTGAGTATAATTTATCCAAAGATTTTAAAACTCAAACAAGAACTGAATGACAATAATAATCAATTTAAACATTCTTTCCTTTAGAACAAAGATGAGATTTGGATGATCTTGGACAACTGATAATATAATGACCCGCCACTGCAGATCCTTAACTCCATCATGGGGATGTTAATTTGGACATGTGATTTCAAAGCTACATTACAGGTGGCCACTAGTTACTTCAAAGACATCCCATACGTGTGAAAATAAACAGCTAGGTAATTTTGAAGCAACATAAAGCAGAGGAAGACCAAACCTTCACTTGTTCATGGAGAAACTGAATATACTCCATTGCCTCCAAAAGGACAGAAGCTGTATCTGTCTGCAATAAATTTAGAAGGCTTTAAAATCACAAGAGTAAAGAATTCTGGCATTACAAATTTATTGGATGAGCTATAATATAAACTTAACAGTATTTTAAGTCCACTGGGATACTCTTTTAGGTCATCACTGTAGTTTAAGGAGGATCCAACAATCTTACTATTATTTGTAAACCCACCTCAAACACCTTGATTATGAAATTGAAAGGGATATGTTAATCTATTCCTGATAACAGAGATTTAAGTTGTCACGTTTACCTTCCCATATGGTGAAACAATCTGTTGAAGAGCTGTTATTCGTTCACCAACCTTCTCTTTTCTCTCCTATTGCCAAAATATATATATCAGTTAAAGACGTGCAAAGTAAAAAGCATGAGGTAAAGAACGGATCTATAAGTCAAACGAATAGGCCTTTAAATTCCGTTTTCTGGGTGTCATGCCACAATAATCAGCTCCAAAAGCTTAATAAAGCTTAAAGTTGTGGATAGACAGAGTAATCAATTTCACGAACTAAGAACGATATTAGGGTGCATGTGGAACTAACTCATAGGAAGAACAATTTCAAATGGCCAGTGGAATAAATTATAAAGTCCAATGGCCCTATTCAGGGATGTAAATACTCCGGAATTACTAATCCTACAGTTCCTGTAATTACTAACACATGATGCCATTCTACTTAGAGGGATTTTAGTATTTTACATGAAGTAAAATACCAGTACTCTGCAAATGAGTGTTTTGATCTGCAATAGCACAAATGGCAAAATAAAAGTATTATCAGTGGATGTTTCCAATATAATCCCAGATCGACTATATCAGATAACCAGTAAAGGGGAATTGTAGCACAGCAGAGTGTAACTTAGAGAAAGGATTTTATTTATAAAGATCAGCCGTTGCCTGCTTCCTCAGAAAGGCTTTGATACTGATGTCGAAATCAATTTCATTGTGGGGAAATAAATCTTCACTATCATATTATCACCGAACAAAATACAATATTAACTGAAGCCGGAGGCTATTGGAAATATTTATTGTCCACAACATACCCTCAACACACACACACACACACACATCCAAAAAGGAGAAAAGGCATAGAACTATAGAAGATGGTTGCAGATAATAGGAGAAGAGAAGAAACCTTGGAAGAGATGGACATATTGGCCTTGTGTCGTTTAGGTGCAAGAGAAGTGAGACTGCCTTGATCAACAGAGACAGGGCTCCTTTTGTGTTCCATCATCTCTCCCGTAATCACTTCTTCTCACTAGATAAAAAATTGTGAAAGGATCAATACGCATAAAAGAAGAATACAACAGCATGAAGGCAAGTAACATCCACATCAGCTATCAACATAACTAGCTAACACATAAAATTTCAGCAGTTCCCCAGTACTGTCAGAAAATGCAGCAAATAATCTCGAACTGTAAACTATTTAGATTGTCTGGCATAATTAATTCAAAGTCAAGCATTTTGCTACCATAGCAGAAGACATCTAAATCAGAGATGGAACACATCAAAATGGTATATATTTATTTAATAATAATGATTGCTTTCCCATGGGAGAAAATTATAAACTTATATAAATATAAATCGACACGCTAGTGTGCTTTCACAGAAATGACAAATCAATGCCATAGCACCCGCTACAGGTCTACCCTTACTACCTTAAAATGAACCTCAAATATCAAACACGTCCGCCTAATCAGTTACCTCTGCATTCCATATGATTTTAAGAAAGCCAGTAATGCCTGCTGGTTTTAAAATTAGAACGATTTTTGGCAGGTAACTAGGAAACAAAGTCAATGTAAGACATATAACATGCTAATTATTATTCTATTATCAATAATTGGCTCCTTCTAATAACAAGGAAGCAGAAGCAGTATATTATTAGGAGGGTTATCACCTGATGAGTTTTGCATTTGAAAAATGTAATGATTAATAAATAATCACTTATTTACATTTATCATATTACACTCCAAAAAGGGGGAAAAGACCTAACTTGAATTTGGGTGGGTGATATATAATGAGCAAACATCTTCAGAGAGACCAATATGACGCAACCCGTGCTAGAATTCGCATCAAATAAATAAATAAAAAGACAAATGGATGAAGTTCTATTGAGGTTAATTTTGTTTAATACATCCTAATAATGAGTGAAAAAATCCTCATAGAGACAAGTTGTGAAAAGTTATCCGTGTCAAAATTTTCAACAAGAAGACAGTAATGGTACAAGTTTAAGTGAGGTTGATTTTGTTTAAGAAACATTCTAATAATGAGTGTAACATCTTCACAAGACAACTGACAAGAAGCGGAAAGCCCTTCCTGCTAGGATTCTGAACAAGAGAAGATATACTGTCGGGATGTCATTGAGGTTGATCTTGGTTATGAAACAGCCCAGGTAGAACAAAACCATTCTGGTCCTAATAGAAACAAGAAACATCCTCGATTGAACAAAACCAAACCACTGTGATCAATATTTGTTTATAGGGATCCTCATTAGAAATTGCAATAACAAATACCGCTGACAACACAAGAATAATGCAACATCGATAAGTATGAATATGCTATATAAACTGAAAATGCATGCACTGTTTTGGTCAAAGAAACCTTAGGTAAGTCTGTCACATATAACATAAAAAATTAAGGGTTGTTAAACTATTACTTTACAATTACATAAAAAAAAATGATTACACAATTAAACAACTGTAGCCATACAAACAGACAACTTTCGTTGATCAATTTAAAAATGCATTTGAAACATCCTGTCCAGAATCTATGCCCTCTAGGAGGGTTTTCTCGGATAGGCCATGGTACATAATTAAAATGAACTACTAAATCATTGCATACATGCACCAACTCAATTGGTTTCAATCAACACCCATGAAAGCAAAGCATCTCTCTGAATGATTATCTGGAAGACAACACCAAATTGAACGATACAATTGCATTGATTTCCGGCTTATAACAATGATATTAAGATAATCCCTGACTATATGTTAATGTGATTGATAACAACTGAAATAAAGAAATCAATTTGGGTGGGCCCAGATTACAAATTTATATAGTTCATGAACCATTAATATATGCATTGGCGTACAAGATCTTCTCATATGTCCTTCATTACAGGTATAGTAATTAATTAATACTAATATTTTAATCCATCCTCTTCTTTCATACACAATTAAATACCCACATGAGATGAGCAATGAAGAGTACAAGCAATCTACTCTAAATAGCGAAAGCATGTCCTGACAATCTCATCAATAGAATCCCATTATTTAATGGAGCATGCAATTAAACACATCAATGCAACAAACCCAATAAAATTTTCAAGCAATTAAAAATAAAAATAAAAATTAAAATTAACAGAATCAGAAAGTTTCTTTAACAAGTAGACATGGAGAAGTTAGAGAACTCACAATGAATTTTTACTCTGCATCACAATACTAATCTCAAGCTTTAGTGGAGCTCTTCAAAGCCCTACCTCCAAAACTCCAAAGGAAGTGTTGATTCAAAGCTAAAACTTTCTCTCTCTAAAATAGTCTCTCTCTGCGCTTTTTGTTGAAAAGGGCTTAGGGATTTGAGTCAGTAGTAGCATCAGAAACGCCACCAATCACTCTCTCTCTCCAAAATTTTCTCTCTCTATGTTTAAACAATTTTGCGAAACCCCTAGTGTACGAAAATAGACCGAAAAACTTTCAAAATCATCACATAAAACAACCAAAAACAGTCAGTCGTCACTGGAGACTCACCGGAGCAACTCAAAACTCGCCGGAGAGTCCGTTGAAAGGGAAGATAACAGCAAATTGCTTCGCATTCAAAGTAGCAAATGTTCTATCAACGAGAGTTTTGAGTGAAATTTGATGGAATTTTAGATGAAGTTTGAGCCTTAGACTGGCGTGAGAAGTGAAGTCGCCGGAGAGTGGTCGGAGAAGAGAGAAAGTTGAACGGAGAGTGATATATAAAGTTCCAGTGAGAAAGCAAGGACTCTGTGTGTGTGTTTTTTTTGGCCCCGTTGAGTGGACCGGAGGAGGGGAAGGGGTGTTTGAAAGTGTTTCGTGTGTATATATATATATATATATAATAATATAATGTTGAAAACTGATTTTGTTTTTATATTTGACAGCTAATATCCAACCACATCAAATGAGAGAGAGAATCGTTAAACTAAACCTGGCTGAGGTAACCCTTTAACCATGGTTGGAAACCCACACATATAGAAATGTTAGTACTAGTGTCCGACCGTGTAATATCATACGGAGTGTGTGTGTGTATATATATATATTATATGTGGCTTTCTACTGTCCATTTTGGCTCAGCTCATGCTGATGGCTTGCTATTGTAATTTGTCGATGGAACCTGAATGGAACCTGAATTTCAGAGTAATATTCATTTTCGGAACCAAATTAAAATTGGATTTTATAGACATGATTCATATTCCACTTGTAATATCCGACTATAAAAATGAGTGTATTAAAAGAAAAAAAAAACTATATTAATATCTTCCTTGGTTAACTAGTGTTATTTACTATTGATCAACATATATCACAATTGACTTCACATTTCACAAAATATATTTTCATATTTCAAAATTATGCAAGATATGCCCCAACTATTACATGTATGTAATGCATTTAAAATTTAATGATTTAAATTAAATATCTAAAAGAAAAAACAATAAACCTATTAAATATCTGCAAGATGGGGATTGAAAATGTTCCCTCTTTTATACCAATTATCTTTTGGTATGATCATTAAATTTTTATGAAGGGTCTTGTAATTTAATGGTATTTTTTCATCTTCCAAAATGTTCAAGTCCATATAGAGTTTGTTGGTAAAAAAACTTTCAAATTTAAGCTTCCAACTTAATTTATGGCCCCATTGTTAACAATTAATGAAATTAGTAAATGAAGCCAAAGCTCAACAGCCATGATCATGTATGTATATATTTATTATATAAATATTATCTTTTCGCATAATATTTTGACAGTTATTTTTGAAAGACTTAATCTATAACGACTCTAACTCGAGGGTCCGAATCGCTAACTGGGTACTTACCCAAACCCGAGGTTGTCTAAGGGCATTACCATCTTATCTAATGTCAATATAACATTAATGCATTATTCTAATTCTCCTAGTACCCTACTGCATCATCAAATAGGATGGAAATGATTATAATTGAAGAAGGAACAAGTATCAGCAAGAAGCATAAACCAGTCGGCTGGAATGGTTACTTCGATCGACCAAAATGATCATCCCGGTTGGCCGAAATAACTATACCGCTCTGCCGGTTGTGACCACAAATCAGGGTTGGCTACTAAAACTGACCGAATTGGCATTTCGGTCAGCCGGAATGACTCTGCGAAGTATCCCTAATGTAAAACTGCTTTAAGAATATAAGGGAGAATATAGGCCTCACTTGGGGCCTTAAAATTGTCATAACCTATCCCAACATATACTGCAATTAATCTATAACACCTCAAAATTATCCTCAAAGGCATACATACAAAATGGAACCTCATTCATTCAATATACATTACTGTATTTCATTACATGATTTCAATGGCTAAAACAAAATAATCAGATTACATCAAATACTACCAAGGATCAAGGCTAAAATTACAATACCATAGTTTACAAGTTTAAACATCCCAATACTAATGCTTTACAAAAGAATGAAGCTTTGAATACAAAAGAAACAAAACGGCTCCCTAATCCATCTACGCTTGTGATGGAACGTCGTCCGCCACTTTTTTCACGTGTCCAGAAAATAGTAAAGAATGGGTGAGCACAACGGCTCTGTAAGAGGTGCCTAAGACACACCTCTTAATGACCTCATGAATCCACACAAAGCATAAAGTAAAGAAATTAAGTACGGGATCATGCCATTCGGGAAGACACAATAACCACAACAATAACAACAACAATGCAGGTCATCTAACCATGCGCATACAATGCATGCCAATGTAATACAATGACATGCCAATGTCGTTTCTCATTTTTCAAAACATTTTCGTTCTATCGTTCCAAACCATTAATGCAACTCGACTCATAGTAGCTTTATGGCGTCACGAGAGACGGGCTGGCTAGCTATTCCCTACCACATGGCATCTCCAAGGCGTCATTTCGGGCCTAGGTAGCTCAACCACGCTAGGGTCTCTCCTTAGTTCCCTCTAGATCACATTAACACCACGGATCACTGGGTAGCTCATAGGCACCGAGGTTTTCGCAATCCACTTTTCAAAACATTTTTCCAAAATGATTTTTCATTTCTTTTCAAAACAAATTTCCCATTTTTCTTACCCAATGCAATACATGAATGTTTCATATCATACGAAGTATATTTATAAATATATATATATATATATATATGTATGTATGTATATTATATGTGGCTTTCTATTGTCCATTTTGGCTCAGCTCATGCTGATGGCTTGCTATTGTAATTTGTCGATGCATAATAAGAGAAAGAAATGGAACTTGAATTTTAGAGTACTATTCATTTTCAGATCCAAATTAAAATTGGATTTTATAGACATGATTCATATTCCACTTGTAATATCCTACTATAAAAATGAGTGTATTAAAAGAAAAAAAAACTACATTAATAATATCTTCCTTGGTTAACTGTTGTTATTTATTATTGATCAACATATATGACAATTGACTTCACATTTCACAAAATATATTTTCATATTTCAAAATTATGCAAGATATTCCCCAACTATTACTTGTATGTCATGCATTTAAAATTTAGTGATTTAAATTAAATATCTAAAGCAAAAAATAATAAACCTATTAAATATCTGCAAGATGGGGATTGAAAATATTTCCTCTTTTATACCAATTTTCTTTTGGTATAACCATTAAATTTTTATGAAGGGCCTTGTAATTATTTTTCATCTTCCAAAATTTACAAGTCCATATAGAGTTTGTTGGTAAAAAAACTTTCAAATTTTAGCTTCCAACTTAATTTATGGCTCCATTGTTAACAATTAATGAAATTAGTAAATGAAGCCAAAGCTCAACAGCCATGATCATGTATGTATATATTTATTCTATAAATATTATCTTTTCACATAATATTTTGACAATTATTTTGGAAAGACTTAATCTATAACGACTCTAACTCGAGAGTCCGAATCGCTAACCGGGTCCTTACCCAAACCCGAGGTTGTCTAAGGGCATTACCATCTTATCTAATGTCAATATAACATTAATGCGTTATTCCAATTCTCCTAGTACCCCACTGCATCATCAAATAGGATGAAAATGATTATAACTGAAGAAGGAACAAGTACCAGCAAGAAGCATAAACCAGTCAGCCGAAATGGTTACTTCGATCAACCGAAATGATCATTCCGGTCGGCAGAAATAACTATACCACTCTGCCGGTTGTGACCATAAATCAAGGTTGGCTACTGGAACTGACAAAATAGATACTAATTAACTGAATTGGCATTTCAGTCAGCCGGAATGACTCTGCGAAGTATCCCTACTGTAAAACTGCTTTAAGAATATAGGGGAGCATATAGACTTGGGGCCTTAAAATTATCATAACCTGTCCCGAAATATACTGCAATTAATCTATAACACCCCAAAATCATCCTCAAAGGCATACATACAAAATGAAACCTCATTCATTCAATACACATCACTGTATTTCATTACATGATTTCAAGGGCCAATAAAAA
>JAOTQH010000040.1:229084-245543 GCA_025631255.1 Cornus kousa
CATAAACAACACCAATTAACAATGATATTGCCTCTCTTTCTCAAATTATCCAATGTCAAAATCTTCCCCAATATGGCGGTCCAAACGAAAAATGCAATTCGAAGAGGAGCTTTAGAGCGCCAAACCGACTTCCAAGGAAACTCAGGACCAACGAAATTGGACAGACATAAGAACATAGAGCGGACCTCATGAGTTGCACTTATACTTATCAAAAAAAAAGTATACTCAAGAGTTGAATAGTTGACCATATTTGAGGCTAACATATTTACAATAGGACACTAATGTAAAATTAGAAAGGGTAAATTGCACTGACACCCCCTGAGGTTTCGGTTAACGTCACTCAGCCGACGGTCAACGGCTTTGTTTACATTGACACCCCCTGAAGTTTCAGAAGTCTAAAATGCCCCTGAATTTTTAATTCTATTTTATTTTAAAAATATCAGCCCTATGAAATGACCAAATTAGCCATCTAACTTACCCTAATTGCAAACTGATGAAGAGCCACCACAACCCACCGCCACCAACCTACCCCTTCTTTCTTTCTCTCTCCCTCGCCTCCGCAACCTCCACCTCACAACTACCACCCACCATCGCCACCTCCACCCCGTCCACCCCGTTCTTTAGTTCTCTTTCCAATCACTACATCATCGAAACCCATCCCCAGTTGGCCGCATCATGACTACAACTTGGTGATCCTAATGCCTGCGCGGATTGCGTCGCCACACCTGCACCAGTAGATGCTACAGACGGGTCATTTTGGAAGCAATTGACGAGGGAGGAGGGTGGGGACGATGTACCAGAGCACATATTTCCACTCTCCGACCACTAATCGTGAGACCTTTGCGTCCGTGAACCTTCGATGACCAAAAAGAGACCCAGTTTGTAATCCCTCAATCTCTCCCATATCTTCACCGCCGTTATGACGATTCGTTTGACAGTGAAGCGTTGGATCTATGATGGAATCCTTGGTACTCGGTACGGCATCGCCAATGACGACAACGATGATGATGACGACAGCTGAATTCTTGGTGCTCGGTACGACGAATGGTTCTGATTAGGTTCTGTTGGTTTTATTTTAGAGTTTCGGGTTAGCAATTGGTGGTTGGTATGGTGGTAGGAGTTAGCAATTGGTGTAGTGATTTGAATTCAATTTATTAGGATTTTAGGCATTCTGAGTTTGTTAAATGTGAAATTAAATAAGCATGTTTGATCCAAATATGCTGTGATTTTATTCTTAGTTTTAGGGTTTCGAATTTAACCATCTTCATTCTGGAATAGGTGCAGAAAGTTTTAATATTTTCTTCAAAAAGCATGAGATTTACAATTTTATGAAATAAATTGCAGATCTTACCCGTAATTTTTTAGGGTTTTGACCTTAAGGTGTTTTTTTTTGAGTTTGTTCTGATCTCAATTATAAGTGTTTTAGATTAGGGTTTTCTATAATTTCTCTGAAATCTGAGATAATTTGGAGGTAATGTGTTGTTTTAATAAAGGAGTTATGCTTTGTAAGTTTGTATTATCAATCTTAGTTGAGTAAAGGACTCGGTTCCCAAACTTAGTATGCCTAAGACTTGATATTTTTTTGTTTATGGGTAAGATTAAGTAGTTTTAATGCAAAAATTGAAGAAAAGGTTTTTGCCTTTTTCATTATTGGCTAAGATTCGAGTGATAGCTATGGGTCTTGCCGCCTACACCTCTTCGAAGTGGGCAGCTACAGATGAGAGAGGTGGTGGTGAGGATAGAGAGAGTGCAGATTTTTTGGAGAGAGAGAGAATGGGAAATGAAGGTTCTTTTGGTCCTTCAAATTTAGTTTAAAGGGTTATATTAGTATTTTACACGTTTTATGTATTTGCTGACTAAGTCAAAGGGCTAAATAGTCATTTTCTCGTGTGTCAGAGGTCTGGAGGGGGTGTGTATGTAAACTTTTGAAACCTCGGGGGTGTCCTTATAAACAAAGCCATTGACCGTCCGCTGAGTGGCGTTGACCGAAACCTCAGGGCGTGTCAGTGCAATTTACCCAATTAGAAATTATGTGAATTAGTAGTTATCAAATTATTGTTGAACTACTTTTTTTAGATCAATTATATTTTAAATTGCACTCAACTGCACTGGATTAACTTTTGCATATAGACTAAAGAGTACTCTTAATTTGCAATAAGAGTGCATTATAGACCATAAGAAATTCTTAGTTTCATTTATTATGTTTGTTTAAATATAACTTGGTAAATTCTTGTACATGGGTATATTTTCGAGAAAAAAAAAAAACAATAATTCGTGGTAAAACATTCCGATCTCTCTATCTTTGGTGACCACTGCCAGGTCATAGTATTGGTAGCAGAACAACATTAATATCACTTTACTTTTAGTAAACAACATTAATATCACTTTACTTATAGTGATGAAATGCTATGTACTACAGTGGTAAGGTTTTTCTGTGAGTGTGTGCAGCTCCAATAGTTAAGTATCAGTCGATTCAGTCCAACGTATAATTCGCGTGTCCTTACAAACAGCAGATGATATTATTACTACAGTGGTTAGGTTCTGTTAAGTTCACACTTGATGTGTGAACTATGAAGTCACCTACCTGATCATAAGCATATCTAAAAAGTGAACATATTTCATACATAACGATAAAAGAGTTGTGTATAGGCCATGTCTTTTCACACAGCACACTGAATCCACCTCCAACAATGAGGAGGTTTCCAGAGCTTGATCTCGGCCTATTGATCTGAAATCGATACTAGAAGCTTTAGCAAGGCTTCTGGACTTTTCTATGGCTTTCCACTCTCTCTCTTTTGTAATCTATGAAAGTTGTCAATCCAGTTGTCTGGTTCAAAACCTTCTGAACTCAAATATTTCAAATTTTCACTGTGTTTCTCAACTGAAACAAAGTGAAATTTAAATCCTTGGGCTCTAGATTTTTTTAAGAATTCTTTTAGCAACATATTAATTGTGCTAAAGGACATTACTCAATGCTGGTTTTTCGAATGGGAAGATTAGAGATGAATCTAACCTTCGTCAATATTTTGTACATGTACAAAAAAAAATTCCCTTGCTTTTGATCAGAGCATGTAATGTCTTACTACTCTTTACGTGCACTAAGTCATATTTACTGACACACATAATTGGTTACCTGTTACAAATTAGGCTTTTGGCGTGCTTGCCTCACCAGATCTGTCATGGTAATGGTGTTGGAATTTCAGTTTCTACCAATGGACTGGGTAATAATAAAACAAGGTTTTCTTTTGATGAGATTTTTGATGGACTAATCCATCCTGTATTCAAACTACCTGTGTCTCTTCCTTGGTTTACTTGGTAGGCATTGGTAAAATTGGTGTGAAGTTACCTTGGACTTCTATAGCATCTGACTTATATTGCTTGTAAATTTTACGTTCATGTACTGTTGAGCTTTCACTCTGGTTAAGTGTCTCCTTCCTTCTTTGCTTTCAAAGTAGAATCTTGCCTTTTTCAGAAATCCTTTTCTGATTCTGTAGTGAAAAAACCACAACTGAAGTGATTAAAGTCGTGATTTTTTCTTTCTTAATGTTTTTTGTCCAGGTTGTGAAGAACTTATCATCTGGTAAAAGAGAAGGTGGTGATTTTGTTGCAGCTTGTGTGTCACCAAAAGGGGAATGGATTTACTGTGTTGGTGAAGACAGGTATGGCTTTAAAGATTGTTGTTCTTTAGGTTCACATGGAATATGCTCATTCTTTAATTCTTTTATCAAGTAAATTAATATTTTTCTAGTCTTATAAAATGAGTAGAAGCGGTAATTTTCCTCATTTTTTATATTAAAATACTTTTTTAGAAATGTTTTGTGGCAAAAGTTTTAAAGATGTAATGTCAGCGACAGTGTTCCTAAATTCATTGGCTTTGTATCCGCAATGTAGTTGAAGAGTTCTCAGAAAAATAAAGATGTTATGACAAGTTTAATTTCTAGTATTCATTTTTTATCTCAAATGTTACGAATATGAAGGGACAGGGCTTATTTTCAAGTCTTGGTATTTGTAGGTTTTTCTTGTATTTGGGTAAACTTATTGGGGTTTCACGCTCTAGCCTACTTTCTGATTCCTATGTAATATATTTTCAAATCTTTTAGTGGCTAAATTTTGACAATATGGAATTAAGAAATCTGGCAATAATGATAATTTGGTTCATCATCTTTGTCACCATCCTGCTTTTATCCCATATCGATGGGAATGCGACTGTCTTAAATAGTTGCTGCAGAGTAAGTGTGATGTCAACTATCATTGTTAGCATTTGTTCACCTTGATCACATACTGATTTTATTATTAACTAAATGATTTGTGGATTATGTGCAGAAATATGTACTGCTTCAGCCACCAATCTGGTAAACTAGAGCATCTAATGAAGGTAAGCTTCAAATTTCTGGAGGCCAATAGGGTCGGGTGATAAGAGTTACCATCTAAAGATTGCTGTTAATTGGTCCCAAATCTATTATTAAGATAATTAGTCTTTTTGTCGACAACTTAGTTCGAGTTTGTTGGCCATATTTTCAATGATAAACTGCGATTTAAGTTTTTATTTATTTGTTCATTTATTATAATTATTATTTTTAATTTGGACATTATTTTCAACCGTGCAAATTTACATATGTGATTGATTATGGTGTTTTTGCACTTCCTATACATAGCCTTATAAGATATAGGTATATTTGGTTTTGTTCCCTTTTTTGCCCTCATGTGGAGGGTGTTACTTGGTGTTAACAGAACCATCCTTATGCATATAGGTATATTTGGTTTTGTTCCTTTTTTAGCCCTTCTGTAGAGGGTGTTATCAGAACCATCCATATGTGTTTTTAGACATGCATGCATGCGTGCAATCACATATGGAAAATGCCTCTTTCGGGTAATTAATCACATGGAAAATGCCTAATCCATTATCAAAACATGAATAGCTTGAAGAAAGAATGAGAAAAGATTGCAAGAAGCACAACAACTGGTTTCTTTAGTGCTAAATGTTTAATCTGCACACTGTAACTTAGTGCTGAATTTCTCTTTTTTTCGCAGGTGCATGAGAAGGATGTCATAGGGATCACCCATCATCCCCACAGGAACCTCGTTGCTACATATAGTGAAGATTGTACCATGAAATTGTGGAAGCCTTGAGAATTCTTTTCCATTTGCAGTGCAGAATATAATTTAAGCTGCTTCCATTTTTCCTTAGCTGCAATTATGTTTTAATACCAGTTGTTTAGTCCAAAAAAATTATCAGATTTTAAAGTTTAGCATACTATCCCTGACAGATTAGAATATTCAATATAGCTGTCTTTACGAATTAGAATGGGTACTCTCTCTCTCTCTCTCTCCCTCTCTTACACACACACACGCACACACTTGAAACGGGTATGCAAAAAACAGTATCCCTTTAACAACAAAAAACCCACATTGAAGGAGAAACAGGTGTGCAAAAAATAGCACCCCACTTGGATATCACCTTCTTGGCATAAAAAAGAGAATCTGGACCCCTTTGACCATTTTACAGATAAATGAATTATGCAGAACAGAATCAAATGACATGCCCTTGGTAAAATTGTTTTGTTCCTAGCTAAACTTTGAAAGCAAAAATTTCAAGCTAGGAAATAATTATGAAAGGTAAGAAAGAAGAAAGAGGTCTTTCAGGATAATTTTATAAACCTGGGCTCTTCTCCAATGAAAATATAACTGAAAGACATTCCTCCCTTGAATGAGTAGTGAGAATACAATGATGAGCAAAATGTATGATCCAAGATGAGAATATATTGTTACTTCAAATCTCAGACGTGCTTGAACTGGTTGTTTCGGTTTCTATTTTTTCAAGTTCTAAAATAGCATTAAATCCAAATTCATTTCCAGGAGAAAACAATAATTTGAGTTCTTCTGCTGTCTGGGTTGTGTTAATCTTCTTGTCCTTTACATTCAGATTTTCCTGGTGGATGGATGATTCGTGAAAAGTTAGTTGAGGGAATGTCACCTACCGGGGTATATATATATATATATTAATGGAATGTGCGATTAAGAGTAGTACAAACGACTTGCCTTCTTTACATAATCAGCCATGGTAGAGCTAACTATTTCTTGTATAACGAACTTGGTAACACGCTCTTCGCCAATAACCTGTAGTAGGAAACTCTTTGGGACCTGCGGAAGTCTCCGAATCAATCATCCAACAGGAGGAATTTCATTAAAAAAAAAAAAAAAAAAAAAAAAAAAAAAAACTGAAAAAAATGGTACTTAATTGGTTTCTCCTACAGAATGTGAGAGAGCACTGAATTTAAAGTTATTCAAACACAGAGCTATTAGTAAATTAATCAAGAGGTAGGTGACATAACAAATATAGAGGCAAGGGATAAGCGTCAAATCCATGTCAACTCTTTGGTATGTTCAAACACAAACCACTATTTCAGAGTAAAAACTGAAACAAGTAGTATCTTGTACTTCATTTCTGAGTTCACACTTTCTACAGTTTTGAGTGGTCCCATTTTTTTTCTCACATAATTACTCTACTCAAAAGTTCAAAAACAAACTTACTGACTTTCTTTGTGGTTACCTTTTAAATATGATAGCAATTAGGTAAGCTGGATTGATATATACTTGAACTCAGGATTTCGAGAAACAAACACATTTCTTTTGTTCTGTTAAATGAAGGCATTGTAGTTTTCCACGTTGACAACCAAGTTGTGCTTTCAAAATGTTGCTACGTAAACACAAGTAGCCATTGGATTTCGACACAATGTCTAAAAGCTAATTATACTATCAAGTGAAACCATGGTTGAGATCTTCCTAGCCAGCATTAGACCAAGGAGGATACAAGTTTTTAGGCGGCAAAGAAGATATGAAAGGTATACAAACAATCGGCGGCATTTATACTAACCAGAAAAAAGTGATATCAAAAGGCAGACATCTACTAGTGGCAGAAACGTAACCAATAAGACGAGAGCTGAAGCACTTACCTTTGATGTTTTTCCTGGAGAAGCCATCACGCACATGCAAAATGTATTAAGGTCAGGATTACTTGATAATTAATTTCCCAAATTGCATTAAAAAAAGCTGCAGGCTATATAAATTTACGAACATAAATTTTCAGGACAGAGTTGCACGTGAGAGAGGGTTTTCTGAGCTTGATATACGTTGTTGGGCCCATTCTCTAACAGCTAAAGCATTTGGAGTAATTAGTAGTATAACAAAAATTCATCCACATCCTCTTGGATCATACACGAAGCAGAGTCAGAAATTGATGATGTAGACGAGAGAAAATTTTAAAACGGAGAATTTTTAGTATATGGGGAAACTTTCGCTATGGTTATCCTCCTCTTTTGACCAGAGGATGTAAATGAAATCATCCATTGTTTAGAAACTTCAGTTTGCCTAAGTTTTTGCTGAGAAAAACCACTTATCCACTGGGTCAAATTTATTACCTCCTTTTTCTCTGCGGAAACCTGTAATGTTCTTAGGGAATTTTAAACTACCTGTATCTTAAAAGAATATGAGAAGGCTACAAACACTATATGCAAGTTGATAATGTACATCATATTGAAGTAAAAGTCCTTTTATATTGCCACTTGAATTTTATATGGACCATTTAACATAGCAATCCAACAATACTTATTCTGCTTAAGAGCAGAAAATAAAAAGGGCCAATTAGTTCCAGGCATTTTTTTTATTTTTTCAAGGCAAGAAACACACTCGCACACCCACTTTTGCTCCTATGGAGACTTGAACCCTCGACCTTCTACTTTGGAAGGCAAGGAGGTACCACTAGGCTACACAGCCCTTGGTTAATCAAGGGCACTTGGAAGACCTGGTTGCTCTCAAGATTCGAGTCCGTGTTCTCACCACAAAGTGGCTGCTCTCAGGAGCAAAAAATGCATTTTCTAATTTTTAGTTCTGAAGTCTTTGAACCAAAATAAATACTTCTAAAATATGAACCAAAAAGTAAGGTACATTTTAATTAAGAAAGTAATAGTACTTGAGAGAATAATGATTAATATATAAATTTTAATCATCCCATGGTTATAAATGGATCTAAAGGGGTGGGATGATCTATGGTTCAACTATTACCATTGACAAAAAAGAAACCGTGGAACATTGATAAGTTATCACATCCACCAAGTTGAAAGAAAGTTGTCTACTTTGACATACATAAAAACAACATATAGTATCCACATTATTTCCATGAAAAGTAAATAAAGAAAGCAAGCTAAGAACTTGATCAACATAAATCTATTACCTCCTTTT
Source organism: Cornus kousa (assembly GCA_025631255.1). Classification (NCBI taxonomy): domain Eukaryota; kingdom Viridiplantae; phylum Streptophyta; class Magnoliopsida; order Cornales; family Cornaceae; genus Cornus; species Cornus kousa. The sequence goes on from JAOTQH010000040.1 coordinate 237,323, forward strand.
TCTCTGCGGAACCCTGGAATTGGTGGTGCGGTGCGAGCCAAATTTGCTAAAACCTTATCAAATACTTTTTGTGTCTCCTTCCCAGTCACGTCCACTCTTATCTGACAGTAAAACATTACGAGAACGTCTCAAAATAACAACTCACAGAAGATGTTAGGACACAGACAGTAACAAGACCACACCCAACGATAAACTGAAAGTTTACCATTTCACAGTTCCAAGTTCAACCCTATAGACTCCTCGATAGGAAAAGAATTATCTTGGGAAAAACAAACATAAACAGTCTCCAGGGCTTGTTAGTTACTTAGGATAGAGACCGTAATAAAACCATATCCAATGAATCAACTGAAAGTTTACCATTTCATGGTTCCAAGTTTAACGTGTCCTGGAGACTGTTTGGAAAGTTTACCATTTCATGTTAAAAGTGTCTGATTGGATATGGCATAAACTCATGTTCAAAATCTCAACACACCTAAATGTGTATGGACATAGTCATATTGTTTTTAGCCATTGTCATTAATACACATATAGCACTACAGAAACTTGATACAGCCAGAGTAGTCAACAAGCCAAGAGACCCTGCTAAGCCAAGGAGAGCTTTTCTGCTTCAAGTTTGGGGTTATGAATCTATGATATAATTGAACACAATATTTATCAAAAAACATAGTAAAATAATGTTAAGTAAATAGATCAAAAAAGTGATAAATGAATTCTGGACTGACATATCTTCATAGAAGCTGGTAGTACTGTACTACAAAGAGTCAAATTGCTATTAGAAGTACTTCAATACTACAGTAGATGTGACAAAATCTTAGCTGATTGCCTTAGCTCAAAGAAAACATATCACCTTGTATTGCAGATAATATCACCTATTAGGTTTTGATGTCTTATTAAAACATCGAGTATCTATTCCCAAAATGTAAAAAGGAAAAGAAATGGCTTGAAAATGCTCAAAGGGAGAAAAAAGGCAAGAAGTATGTGAGGCATTAAAGGTTAGACAAGTAAGAAGAGAAGATACTAGATCTGCTACACCTACGATATGCAGACTGATGATGGTATGTTGGACACTCGTCCCATGATACCCCCATTCATTATTTCAACAATTGTTAGGACAACAACAAAAGTGACCATGTAAACTTTTTTCAAGAATGAGCAGCAGAAAAGGCGGTGTGTGAGATTTTGTTTCAGAACTTATTATATAATTATTAGTATATTACACACACAGAAAGATAACATGCATAATATTTAATTTGCAAAATTGCACGAGTGGCTGAGTCTCCTTGTCTAAAATTTGGCAAGTGGCCATCATACAACAACAGGTTTCCGTGTTCCAGAGATAATAGCTTAGGCTGGCAGAAAATAAACTCATGATCATCCAATACTTCTTTTGATGAAAAGAAATACAAAGTACAAGTCAAGCTTAGCTTGGAATCTCACCTGTATCTTGTCATCATCCTGAGACTCCACCACAATCTTGGCATCTTTCACGGTTATTGCATTGTCCTTTGGATCTGTAATTGAAGCCTCTAAACCTACAGAACCGTATGAAAAAATCACTTGATAGCTGACAACATGAAAAAAAGGCAGAAAGCACGAGACAAACTGGACATACTTATTATTTGTTACTGGAAGTTAGGATCACCTGAACCAACTGCAGATATTCTGTTGGACAAGCATCTGACACCTCTCCCAGGGGTGTTACAGGGGCTTGATAACCTGAAAATTAATCACATAACATAATGCCCTTACATGTGCACTGTATGAAGTATGAATCTGATGAAAAGCGAAGTTCCCTACTTCCATAAAGAGAATGCAAGGCTTGAAGCGAAAAATTTGATGTGGTATTAACAGGCAGAAAATTATACAGACAACTTAATCATGTAAAAAACTGAGTATAAGTCATGATTAAAGCAAGCAGTCAAACAATTAACTTACATATATATATATATATATATGTAAGGAATATTATAGAAATAATTCAGCATCTTGGCTGTGTAGTCAGTCATAAGAACATGAATCAAGTATTGTTCTAGAGTAAAATGTGTGCCATACCACAACGCAACCAGCAGGCAGCTTTTTTAGAAGTTGCAACATTTCTGATTATATATTAATCTGTGAGACATCTTTTAGGCAGGCAGGTGAGTTTTTTAAGTATCATCACAGAATGTTGGTTACTGAGGTAAAACATCTGCAGTGTAGTGAAAGTGGTGAAGAAAAAAGAGGAAATCCTGTGTATCATTTGCGTTAATTCTACAGTGAAGTAAATGTGAGGGAATTTTAGCCCAGCCCCAAAAAAAAGAAAAAATTACTAGCATTAACTCACCCAAAAAAATATTAGCCCACCCCATTAACAATTCCCGGATCCGCCCTTGTATATAAGTGAGCGAGCGAGCGTTTGTTACCCTTGCACCATGATAATACACATCTCATTTAATTCCTAGATAATATATATTTATTATTGAATCTGGTGTGTGAGTGAAGTAATGAGCATCGGGATAAGGCTGATAAGCATACTCATGTTGAGCTAGCTGGTTAAAGATCCAATAGAGAAATTGACGAGGCAATAAGCTAGCAAGAACAGGTAGAAAGTAATATGAAAGCAAAGTTTACAAGTAGTAGGTAGTAAAAAGAAGTGTATTAATTAATTACCAGGTGCTGCTGCCAATGCCATATAGATATTGCTTTGGTGGGCTGGTTAGAACATGAGCATGAACATGAACATGCTTGTTATGATTCTGGATGCTTCTTCTAACAGTAAAATGCTGTAGAAATTAATTAGACCATCATCAAACAAGGAATCAGCAGCTCAAATTAAAGCAATATATGTGTGTGTATGTATATATATAATTGGAGCATACAATACAATACCATATTACTCCATCTCAATTTTAAATGAAGCAACCAATTAAGAACATATTTTATATACAAAAAGGAATATATGAATGAGTAGTGAGAATGGAAGCGTTTAGTTTCTTACGTTGGGACCTGGAATTACTAATAGTGAAGGATTTTTTACTATTGTCATCATCGACATGCTTTGGCTTCGGCTTTGGTTCTGGCTCTGCTATGCTTTCGATCTCTCTCAGTCGCACACTTGGCTACAAGGAATGATAGGATGGATGAAAGGAACTTGTAATCCCTTCGTAATTACATCAAAGGATTATGGGCATTATTGTAACTTTAAGATCCAGCATTGCGATGGCCCTGGGACGACTGGGCCTGGGAGGGACATTTCTGTCTATGAATATTGTATATGTGGGCTTTCTTTGTTCAAATCACTGCCACGTTCAACCCAACCCATAGCATAAATAAATCTGTATTTTGTAAAAAAAAAGAAAGTGTGTTGTACCTTTCAAAAAGAAAAGAAAAGAAAGTGTGTGCGCGCGCGTGTGCGTGTGTATATCATTGAGAGAGAGAGAGAGAGTTGCCAATTGCTACTCTGATAGAAGAAGAAATTCCAACCGAAGCGGATATGGAAGTAGTAGCCGTTAAGACAATGTTCATCCATTTGGGTTTATACCCCAAGAAGGTACGTAGCAGCAATACCCACCTCTTTCTCTTTTCTCTCTCTCTCTCTTTCCTTCGTTTCCATCTAATTCTACCTACCTGTTTGCAACTAATTACAAAACTGAACTAATACCCCTATCTCATAAATTCTGCTTTCTTTGTCAAATTACCATTGTCGTCTGTCATCAATTCTCACTAAGGTATTCTCACTATGGAATTCTCACATCCATCCAATCCTCCGGTTTTTTATTATTTATTTATTTATTTATTATTATTTTTAACTCTATTTATCTCATACAATAATCTAAATGTTAGCCCTATCTAGTATATGCAATCAAAATTTTATTAAATTCCTTCTACATGAATTTATTTTGTTGTTACAAATTGTTCATTCATTCTGGTTTCAGTCCTCGTTTAACGCCTTTCCCATTCCTTCTCTTTATTTAATTTTTGTATCTGAGAATTTCAACAACTATCCGACTTTCTTCAGCTTGAGTCCCTGTCTCCTCCTTTTTTTTTTATTTTTAAATTAATTATGATCGATTACGAATAAATGCTTCTTGAACAATCTCTGTATGTTTGCAAGTTCCGCACAAACTGATGTTGGAGCAGTTCTGAAAATTAGAAGCTCATTATGCTTCTAAATGATGAAGGAGGTCAAGTAGTACTAGTAGTGGCTTCTGCATTGGACTATGGAGACTATCTTAGTATTATTTTATTGGATATTCTTCATGAAATGAGTGCTTCTAAAGTTTTCCCATAGGCCTTGTTTTATAACACTTGCTCAAGTATGATGTATGAATTACGATTTCCCCCCCCTTTTTTTTGCAGATATTAACAAAGAGGCAAACTGTAGGTGTCCTCATTCCTACTTTTTCTTCCAAAACAGCGTGCTTTTCCCTCCAGATGAGAGGCACTGCCAAAGATTTTCGTCAAATGTAATGGGTTTAGTCTCTTGAGCTTCTGTTTATTTATAAAGTCCAAATCTTTCTTCCGAAAATATGCTTGTGACTTCAGATTAGGTACAACAGTGCTAATCAGCTCGGCAGAACAAATATCTTTGGAGGTCTACTTAAATGCAACACCCAACATAACCTGGAAAATAAAACATTTAGTTTGTCTTCTTCTTTTCTATAATGCAGCGTCCATATTGGCTGTTCTCTTTTAAATTTTTGTGTTTCATACAGAATTCATGAGGGTCTTTATAAAAGACAAGGGAATGTGGTTTACCGGTTATTTTTCTGAATTTTCATTTTAAGTTATCTATGTTTATTGGTGATCAGAAGAAAGCCTACATAGCAATCGAACATACAAATTGGCGGTTGAACTTGAATATGGGGACATCACTGTTGTTGCTGAAACAAATAGGACTCGGGTCATTTGGTGATACTCTAAAATGCATTTACCAGGATAAAAGAGGTGTTGGGGAGCATGATTAGACCTAAACAACGTAAAGTTATTTATTTGAGTTTGATCAAAAGTTAAACCTTGATATCATTTATACAAGACAACAAAACACAGTAAACACCCATATAATAAGAAGTAACTGAGTGAAACTTACTGTTGATTACGCATAGATATGCTTATCACTGTATTCTGATTGTTTGAGTTTTCATTTAGGTGGTTAAATTGATGGATGGTTTGATTGACTGAGTGCTTAAACTTTCCAAACTGTTTGATTCCCCAGCCATTCTCTGACTATAATTCAATCCATTTCATGGCTTGTATGATAAGTGATTGTGAAGTGAGTACATTTCCTTATGATTTTAGAACTACCCTTTTATTCTACAGGGCTAGTCATAAATATTTTCATGCTGTTCGCGCTGTATCATCAGGTAGAGAAACAAATTCTTATTCTCGTCCAACTGCTGCTCTTAACTTTCTACCTACTGATTCCATTTTATATGGTTCCACTTAAATTAGGTATGGAAGATATTGCAGTTTCTTCCTTTTCTCAATTTGAAGACTTCTCGGTTTCTACTAGTACTACCAAGGCTGATGAGCTGAAGGTATGAAAGAAAATTTATTTACAAAAAATAACAGTTACATGTTGACCGAGAACGTATCAAAGAACAATATACATCAACATGGAAGTTGAAACTAATGATGATATGGGGTTCAACTTTTGATTAGCATTACCTTTATATAACAAGATGTCCTCTGATAGATTACATAGTAAATGTTCAACATGGTTCTGAATTGTGACCACCAACTGACACAATGACTTTTGTACAGATAACCGTAGTGGTTTCTGGTGCCAAAACTCAAGCAATTTTTGATAATGTGTTCTCTAAAATGGTTGCTGATGCTCAGCCAATTCCAGGCTTTCGAAGAGTAAAAGGAGGTAATCTTTTAGGAGACATGATATTTTGGATTTTCTGAAACTAATGATTTTCATCTTCAAGAGATCGTCAAATTCAAAATTTTATTTTCTTGAACCAAGTATTTCTTATTTTTCTTCATATGGTTATTTAATTACACTGTATCCTTTTCATCCTCTTGCATATTGCTTAACATGGTTCTTAATGTTTTATTGGGCTTCTTTTATATCTGACCAACAACTTGGAGCTACCAGGAAAAACACCCAATGTAAGTTTTTTGATCCTTTTTTCCACTGTTGTACCCAATATATTCACTTTGTGTAGAAATGTCAGGAAACAGTTTTACAAGTATAACTCAATCATCACTCTTGGACACATATTGCAGACATGGTTGGTCATTGAACTTGACCAGGACCATCTGCATGATGCATAGCACAGATCAGGAAAATTGGGGAGTTAATCTTGGAACATAATTAATTTCTGAAAAAACCTTGGAATACGACTACTTCATTTTGAAACATAGCTTTTGGTTTCCATTTATTTTTTTTCTGTAGAAATTTTCTCTCTGTAAAATATTCTACTCTATATATTAACATCTTGTACAAGTATATATAGGAAAGATGGAAAGCTATACAAGGAAAAGAATAAAAAATCTTCCTACAAATCTGTTCCTAATTTAAAGTAGTCATTCTATCCTATTTCACTCCCCCTCAAGCTGGAGCATAGATGTCTCGAATGTCCAGCTTGTCAAGTGCCAAATTGAAAGTCGTACTTGACACTCCCTTTGTCAAAAAATCTGCAAGCTGATGTTCTGTCTTCACAAATGGAGTGCAAATTAATCCACCTATCAACTTCTCCTTGATAAAGTGTCTATCCACTTCAACTTGTTTAGTACGGTCATGCTGAACTGGATTGTGAGAAATGCTAATGGAAGTTTTTTTATCATAGAAAAGCTTAATTTGATCCCTAGAACTAAAGCTCAGCTGCTTTAACAAAGCCTTCAGCCACAACATCTCGCATATACCATGAGCCATGGCTCTAAATTCTGCTTCAGCACTGGATCTGGCCACAACATATAAAATGCACTTGAGTGTTCTCGGATCCAGCCTACTCCGATGTTGTTTGTGGATATGAGTATAACAAACACAACCACACACTTTGGGTGGAATGTGAAGAAGAGTTGGAATAATGTGTGTTTTGGATAATATCTGAAGAGGAGTTTGAAACTGAAGGACTTTTGAAGGCATTCTATTAATGAGATATGCTGCAGTAAGGACATCATCTCCCCAGAAAGTTTTAGGAATGTTCATAGCAAAGAGTAATGACCTAGCAACCTCTAAGAGATGTCAATTCTTACGCTCTGCTACTCCATTCTGCTAGGGTGTATCAACACACAAAATTTGATGAATGATGCCATGAGCCTGAAAATAGACACTAAGCCCTCTCTTCAAATACTCCCCTCCATTATCTGATCGTATAACCTGTACTCTCGTGTTAAACTGGGTCAAAACCATTTGGTGAAATGATTGGAAGGTGGAAAAAACATAACTTTTTCTTTCAACAAATAGATCCATGAAACATGAGTGCAGTCATCAATAAAGGAAACAAACCATTTAGAACCTAAATAATTAGGAACATGGGATGGCCCCACACATCACTGTGAACAATTGAGAAAGACACAGAATTTTTATTAAAACTTGAAGGAAAAGAAGTGCGATGGTGTTTGGCTAACATACAACTATCACAATGAAAATTAGAAACATCAATTCTGGAGAATAAAGATAGAAACAACTTATGCAAATAGCTAAATGAGGGGTGTCCTAATCTTTTGTACCATAACCAAATCTACTCTTCTGATGTTGACCTGCCAACTATATGATTTGATTTTCCATTCGAAGCCCAGTTCATATCCAAGTAGTACAGACCACTTCTTTCTCTACCAAGACCAATTTTTGCTCCCGTACGAAGATCCTGAAAGACACAATGAGTATCAAAGAATGTTACGAAACATTTAAGAGACTTAGTAATCTGACTAATGGACAATAGGTTATCAGATAAACATGAAACATGTAAGACACTAGAAAGAGACATAGAAGAAGTCATTGGAATGGAACCTTCCCTGGACACAATAGAAGTAGATCTATTTGCTGTTTTAACACTCTTTGTACTACGATGAGTGCTATAAGAAGAAAAAAATCTAGATTCATGTGTCAGTAGTACCCGAATCAATAATCCAAGACGCTCAATACGACCAGCAGTGTTCAAGGCTAATCCAAAGTTACCTGTATTGGCTGAGTTACAGGAAGCCTCTTTTAAGGATAGCTTCTGAGCATACTCTTCCATCATTTTATCTACCTGGGCTTGAGAATATTGTTGCTGGGCTGCAAAAGAAG
>JAOTQH010000040.1:245643-264534 GCA_025631255.1 Cornus kousa
TTCTCAAATTATCCAATGTCAAAATCTTCCCCAATGTGGCGGTCCAAACGAAAAATGCAATTCGAAGAGGAGCTTTAAAAAAAGAACCTATATTTAAAGAGAGAGAGAGAGAGAGAGAGAGAGAGAGAGAGAAAAAAGGGGTACAAAGGTATGGGGTGCTTTTATGACAAAGAGGAAGATAAATTAAAAAGAAGTCCAGGTACACTCTTAAATCATTAGGTCAAGACAGGTATATTATATAAGGAGCCTGAATGAGCTCGAGCTGTTCATTTCCTATTCGAGGGCTCCATAAGGCTGTATAAGTTTGTTGAGAAAACAAAACCATGCAAAGTTATTTTCATTAATAACACCTCATTAGAAAAAAATTAGATTAATAAAACCTAATTAATCATTGGTTGCCCTGATTAATATGTACTGGTCGTGCCATAGGTGCATCAAGGTGCAGCTGTGGCACCTAGTGCAAGCCCAGGCGAGGTGAGTTCAATCATGTCCCTATTGGCTAGGCGCGAGGCGCCTTTGAGACATGCCTGATTGAACCCATCTATTTTTTTTCTTTACTTGTTTAATGCTTCGTTTGGTAGAAAGAAAAAATTTGGATGGAAGAGAGAGAAGAAAGGATAGATGAGACATCCCTTGAGAAGAGATTGTGTCCTTCTCTCTTTTTGTTCGGTTAAATGGTAGATAAAAAAGAAGCTGACAACTTACTCTGTTCGTTACGAGAGATGGGAAGAGAGAGTTTTAAAATTTTTTACCATTATTGCCATCACTATCTATATAGTATTGTATTTTAAAACTTTGATAATAGCCCCACTAGTCTTCCCTCCTCTCTTCCACCCATATTTGAAGGGATGAAAATTTGCAAAGGAGGAAGGATGACTCATCATCCTATTATCCTTTCTCTCCTTGTCTCCTCTCTACCGAATGAAGGAAGTTTGTTCATTCCTTCCTTTCTTCCCTCTACCCCTCTTCCTTCCTTCCTACGGAACGAAGCACAAGTGTGGTTGGCGCACATAATTTACAGTGGACTCAACCAAATATTATAAAGGTTTTTAGTAACGTAACCAATTACTTTACTAAAGATTTTGGGTGTTGTAATTTCCGGGGGAAAAAAAAGATTTAGGGTGTGATTGCAGAGATTGGATCATTGGAACTTCTCTCGTATTTGGCATGCAATTGAAACGATTGGGACTTCTCTTATCTGTGGCAGCTGCTTCTCTCCAGTAAGCTCTCTCTCCCTCTATCTATCCTCCTCCTTCTCAGTCAGTCGATGATTTATGGCTTTTTTTTCCCTCCCCACGTTCTCTCTCTCTCTCTTCCTTCTTCTTCTTCTTCTTCTTCTTCTTCTTCAGCAGCTTCTTTTTCCTAGCTCTCCTCTGTTTTTTGTTCCTCTCTCTTCCTCCTCCTCCTTGTCTTCTTCTTGCCCCTTTGGCAGTTTCTATTTTCTCAGTTCTGCTCCGCTCTTTTTTCCCTCCTTTGGCAGCTTCTCTCTTCTTCTTTTTCTCTGTTTCTCTGTTTTTGTTTTATTTGCTGCTCTCTTTTTTTTCAAATGATCCTGAGTGAACACATTACTAACTTTGAGTTTGTCATGCCTTTTTTACTGTTATATAAGGTTGGAGAAGTTTGTTAAAAAAAAAGGAAAAATTCATGCAGAGTTGTTTGCATTAACACCTCACTAGTTAATGGCTATTGTCATTAATGTATCTTCTTACTCAATTATATTGCGGCTCAAAGTATCCTTCAATCATTATTCTATATCTTTTTTCACTGTGAGATTTGTGCTTCCAGTTTTGCCTTTTTGTCGATCTGTTTCCAATGTGTACAATTTTTTGTTAATTATGTATTACGATTCGTTATCCCCTCCGGAACTTTAAGTAGGATAACTGAGATATATTTGGAAACCCTCCTAGAAGACCACTAATGAAAAGGCTGCTTGACATTTTTCTCTCCATAATTGTGAAGATGCATATCTTCTCTTCTGTGTTTTGCTCAGATTCTTCGTAATTTCAACTTTGTCTGTCAATGATTTCTTGATTTTAATGTGTTCATTTGTATATATACACATTCAAGTTATCTTACCAGTTAGAGTGAGCATGTGGTTTTGTCTTGGTTCCTTATAAAAGCTGTGTATTCAAGTTCTCATTTAATCGAATTAAACTTCTAACATCAACAAAAAATAAAATATTTTCCCGACTACTTCATCGTCATATTGGTCCTAACAAAGTCTTGCAGTGGCTGTCAAGCTACCCAATGCAACCCTCCTCCTTTCTCATGAATTGGAGTTGTGTTGAGATAAGGCACTAAACATGATGCAAGTGTAGTTGATCTTCTACTTATCAAGAAAAAAAAAAAAAAGATGTAGTTGATCTTCATATAACTGATTTAGTATGCTCTCTATTTTGTAGGATGGAATGCTTAAACATAAACAAACATATGAGATCATCTCTCCTGAAGATATTGGGCTTTATCGATCTAATGAATCTGGTATTGTCCTTGGAAAACTTAGGTATGTTAGCTTAATGACTGATTGGTTTTGTTCTTCCAACTTGTCTCCTTTATAGAGTGTTTGCTTGTCGATTTGTATTTAGATTGTTTAGAATATCTATTTATTTATTGAGAAATTGGCACAAGAATTTGCATGTATTCTGAAACACCATTTATCAGCGTTCAACTTGTAATCTTGCATAAAATGAAGTGTGATTTGATTTTGAATGTGGGATTTGAGAGTTTATTTATGTGATGACCCTATGGGCGGGTGCGAGACACTGTCAGGTTACTACACTGACGAGCTACAAATGCACAGTCCCACATCGCCTGGGTAAAGGAAAGGTGAAGTGCTTATATGTAGGTGTGTCACTCCAATTAGTATGAAGCCTTTTGGGGTAAAGCGCAAGAGCAAAACTGTGTTGGCTCAGGCCCAAAGCGGACAATATCATACCATGTGGTGGAGTGGGTCGTTACAAATGATATCAGAGCCTGACCAGTTAGAAGTGTGCCGAAGAGGATGTCGGGCCTCTAAGGGGGGTGGATTGTGATGACCTGTGAACGGGTGTGTCATGGGTAGGTGCAAGACATTGTTAGGTTATCACACTAGCGAGTTACGGGTGCATAGTCCAACGTCTCCTGGGTAAAGGAAAGGTGAAGTGCTTATATGTAGGTGTGTCACTCCAATTAGTATGAGGCCTTTTGGGGTAAAGTTCAAGAGCAAAACCGTGCGGGCTCAGGCCCAAAGCGGACAATATCATACCATGTGGTGGAGTGGGTCGTTTCAATTTAAATGTTGAGGTTTTGCTGGAGATATGCACTTGCAGCACTACACTAGTATACTGAGACCTCTCGTGAAATCTAAGTGCCTGTTTGGTTGTTTTTTCCTTCTTTTTTTCCCCTTGTTGGTTTTCGTTGTTAGAGTTTCAGGAGACAATAAAAAAACACGTTTTGACCCTTTTTTGGCCTCATTTTCTCTCAAAAATTGTAGCCAATGGATCTAATTCCCTTATACAAATATTGATAAAATTTAGCCGAGAACTAAAACACACAGATAGGTGTTTTCACTACCTCGGTGAACCACTAAGCTACTATATATTTTTTTTGCTTCAGTTTTTTAGTATATTGTATATTATATAATTTGTCATGTAACTATATATACATATAGGTACATGCCTATATAATACATTGCCACAGTTGACTATACAAATTTGTAAGAGATTGTCAAAATCGCATGTTTCTTCTGCTCTAACTTCTATTCTTGCTCTATGCTTCAGTATCTTAGGGCTGTTGGATATGGGTTTGAAGTTTGAACCTCCTACAAGAAGAATAATGATAACAAGTTGTGAAACCCTAACCATCCACTCTTCCCATTTGATGACATCCTTTCCTTGATTGGATCATTTTTTCTAGTTGCTGAAGTTCTTGTACCTTTATTTTTTGGAACAAAATGGATTTGGCTTCGGATGTGCTTCTTGACAACTTGTATATATTTCTAAAGGGATGGCAAATTAAGTCTAACATTTGGGTGCCTTTTGATCAGTAGACTTATAATAGGGAGTGCATTTTCCTTTGGACCAGCCGACTTTAGAATAGAAAAGTATTTGTCAGTTCGTTTCAGACCCATTTGACTCCTCTTTATACATTGAGATTCTTGTAGCTCTTGTTCTCATGTGTTTAAATTTTAGTGGAACTTCTCCATATAATGTTACAACACTGCTCGATTACTTCCTTGGACTCATCTATTCCAAGTCAATTTTGTTTGTTGCTCCAATTAAATGTAATTTTTTCGAATACCTTCTGATTGGCAGAACTATCGATTGAGAGTGCTTAAGCCTGTTTCTTGCTGGGCCTTGAGGCCCTTGATAATTTGCTTTCTAGGGGGATTCATCTGCATTCTAAATTCAAGGTCTGGAATTTCTACTTCTTCCCGTGTGGGTAAAGAAAAGGAAAAGGAAAAGGAAAATGATAGAGAAAGGGAAAGGGAAAGGGAAAGGGAAGCTTTCACCGTGAATTGACTCAGAAATTCAGAGCAATGAAAGGAGATGAACTGATGAAGTGAAGAGCGAGGATCACATCCATTATCAGTACCGGACGAGAGTCAGAGAGCTCAGAACTATGCTTCCATACCGCCTAAGTCTCACTACTTTTCTTCCTTATCCATTCTTCTATTTGTAGAGCCCTCCTTGCTCATCAGGTTGTTACGCCCTTCACATGCAGCAATACTCCCAAGCTCCACATATCCTCTAGCACATGATAATGGGTTGTTAGAGAAACAACAAATAATGTTTCATTGGGCCATGTCACTCAGGCATCAAGAATTGGCCCTTAGCCCATATACGCTGTTTTACCAATAATTTGTACCCCATAGCCGTTGCTCGGTTCATTTGGCCATGTCACTCAGGCATCAAGAATTGACTCTTAGTCCATATATGTTGTTTCCATATAATTTGTATTCATCCATTGTATATTAATGTCCAAGTTTTGTAAACCAATTCCTGGTCTAACACCCTGTTAATTTTGCAGCTCTTTGTGTTGAGCAACCCTTCCTAATTAATTTAGAGAAGTTTAATTGCTCCTTTGGAAAATTCATCAACTAGGAAGCGGTCGCTTATAATGGTATTTTAAAAAGAAATGAATTCAGAGAGGCAATATTGCAGTGCCTTTTGAACTCATAGATCTTAAAGAGGCTAATAGAATTTAAGAACTATGGAATTATTTTCCTGAGGCTGTCAAGAGAATAAAATGTAGGCCCAGACTCTTCTGGATGACTTTCTTAAAGAATTTATGCCTTCATTTTGTTTTCTTAAAGAATTTACACCCTTATAATTTTGCCGCTCTTTGTGTTGAGCAACCCTTCCTAATTAATTTAGAGAAGTTTAATTGATCCTTTGGAAAATTCATCAACTAGGAAGTAGTCGCTTGTAATGGGTTTTTTAAAGAAAGGAATTCAGAGAGGCAATATTGCAGGGCTATTTGAGCTCATAGAACTTAAAGAGGCTAATAGATTTTAAGAACTATGGAATTATTTTCCTGAGTCTGTCAAGAGAATCAAATGTAGGCCCAGACTCTTCTGGATGACTTTCTTAAAGAATTTATGTCTTCTTTATGTTTTCTCCTTTTTTATTTTGTAGATAGTTTGTTTTGTTTTATTGGATTTAGTTCTTTCCTGTCTATTTTTTCACCCTTTCCCTTTGGCACTTGTTTGTGCTCAAAAGTCAATTGTTCATCTTACTGTCTACCCTCTTTCTTTGTTAAATGTCGTTTGTGGTAAAAATCAATGCATTTTTGCAACGAATGAAGAAGTATTTATTTGTGCGTATCCTATATGTATTTTACTATTTTATCACTTTGGCATTAATTTTGTGAACTCAAATCATACCTGACATTGTGGGCTAAGTTTCTCATATGTGCTGAAATTAAAGAATTTTTTTTGCAGGATTCAAGCCACTACTCAATTTAATAAAATAAGAGAAAAAGGGAAAATAATATACCAAATGCTCTGTTTCAGTCAAACCATTTAGTGTGAAGAAAATGATGACTAAATGTGAGAAGGGAATATGAAGTTGATAATTTTAGTTTTTAGTGAACTGAGTATCTACTGCTGGTTTTCTATGTTTTTGGACTTAGGTACTTGTATCGGGTAGGAATATGTGTAAGCTCAGAAATATTCCTGAATTACAGTGTATGTGGGCAAGAGAATTGATGTTTGATTCCATGATCTTCCAAATACCAAAGGCATGTTTGATCAACAAATCCTCCTCCCCCATCTTCTAAATTTCAGACGACTCAGACCTCCCTTAAATCCTAAATCTTCGGATACGTGGACTCATATTGAATTGCGCCCAAAACTTGGATATGGATATAAGGATTGTGGATGTGTAGTACACAAAAAATATATTATGTTACATAAAAGTACAACCCACTAGGCTATTATTATTTTAATAATGTACTCAATCACGAAAATTAAAAGAGGGTGAGAGAGAGAGAGAGAACCCTTTCTTGCTATCATATTTGAGGTTTTCTTCTTCTTCCATCATCAGATTAGAGCCAGCTGTCCGGTTTCGGTTTGTGTGCCGGACACATATTTCATACCCATTATACCCATGTCGTGTCATGTTGATACAGGTACGTTAAGGGGAATAGGAGAGTCCCGGTACATAGCTGGTTGTTAACAAATATTCCATGTATTTGTCTGAAGTGGTGTTCATCGTCATCCACATTTTTAGAGGGCAGTAATAGAAGTGATTGTCATTGAATTGGATTTGAGTAATTATCACATATTAACTTATTCATATGGGAACTTCTGTACAATTTCTGAGGTTTTTGGCTATTGGATTCTGTCTTTCCCCCCTATCTTTCTCGCACATTTAAACACACATGATTTGCTTTAGGTAGGCTCTTGGATTTTGACCACTCATTTTGCAGGGTTCTTGTGTAATGCTGCACGGTTGAATCTTGAATAAGCATTATCCCATGCCAAACCACTTGCTTGACATATTTTTGTTATTGAACTCTAAGTAGATCTGACACGGACAGGATTCACTGATACCATATGATTCAGATATGCTAATTCATTGAATCCTGAAAAGGTAGGATCTTGAAACAGCGTAGATACGACAATATAAATATTTAATACTAATATGCATGTATTGGGGTCACCTTTTTGGCTTGTTTGGCGTTCAGTGGGTCATGCCTCAGTCTTCGAGAGGCTTGATTGATGCTTGGAGAGGGTGCCTTGTGGGATCCCACAATCACAATTATTGGAGGGTGGCGCCCTTATGCATTTGGTGGTGTTTATGGAAGGAATGGAATAGAAGATCCTTTGATGGAGAGGAATCTTCTATTGGGGCAATAAAATCTTTTATTGTTAGCTCTCTTTTTTCCTGGGTTATGGGGAGAAATTTTAAGTCTATGGAGGAAATAGTTGATTTTTTGGGTTCTTTTGGTCCCTAGGATCCCTCTTGGCCTTTGGCCTTTGTGTAGCTTTCGGGATGCATCCCCCTTTTGAATGCTTTCTAGTACATTTTTACTTATCAAAAAAATATATGTATAACATAAGTTTTGAAATTTGATTAATTTCAAATCTATAAACTCAGAACTACATAACCTAGGAGATGAAACATGGCAAATATCATGAAGATTTTTAGTTGAAAATACTATCACATGTCTCCTAAAATAATTTTTGTCATTATATATATGTTTAATTTTCTTATAGAAAGAAGGGTTTGACATTTTTGGAGTGTATTTGTCTTGTTTTCGTAACTGTTGGATTGGCTCCTTTTAAGATTTGTTTGTGCTTTATAGAATCGGTGATGTTAACGTCTCTGTAGGGTGTAAGCCAAGTGCCTGAAATATGGAAATTTGACACTATTGTGTAGACCAAGTGCCTGAAATCTAAAATTTATTTTTGAAGAATGAAAATATCCATGAGGTATAGGACGTGTCTAGGAGTGTCCGCAGAGTGTTGGTTATTGAAAATTCTCTGTGCTCCTCAATGTACTGAAATGCAATGATGTAATTATTATCTGGATATTTTCTATGGTCTTACGATGTTTGCTTTGGTGCATCAACTTTCTCTACACGCACACACACTTAGAGAGCTCTTTCCATGGAGAACATTATAACCTTTTTTTTTTTTTTGTGAAAATTTTAATACAGTGGACGTCATGCTCTGAAAGCTCGACTTTTGGAGGTAGAGTGTACCTTTCATGTTGTCTGTAGATAATTGATTAGCTTGATATATATATATATATATATTTGGCTTCATGCATTTATACTCTTTGACTACCTTTTCAGCTTGGTTATGACATTGATGGTAAGGAACTTGATGATCTCTTTTGGCGTTTCAAAGCCGTAGCTGAGAAGAAAAAGGTAAAAAGAGATTTTTCTGTGTTACTTTCACATGTCTGAATTCAGTTGTGGTTATTATTAATTGCAGAGGTAAGTGCATAATTTGATCCATTTGAACATTAGTTTTATTTGTCATTGAGTACATAAGACAAATTTATTAATAGGGGGAACAAGGAAGTCAAAACGTTGACCATATATTTTTATCTTTCATAAATCATGTGCGCCATCTTTGCACAGGAGATAGTGGAGAAGAAAAGAGATAGACAAAGTTGTACTTCAGCTTGTCAACTAGTCTATGTGACTGTAAATTTGTAATATTGAGTATCCAAGTCCTGTAGCTTGATTTGTTCTAAGATGCAGTTGGCTGAAAATTGTCTTTTCTTAAGGCGCTGTGTGCTATTTGAATTAGTCAGAACTTGTAGTATGAACAGAAGTGTTAAGTGTTGGTGTAGTTGGCATTTGATGTTCACTCCACTGGGCATACCTTTACCCAGTAAATTAAGTTTTGTTGTACTTGAATTTAAATATTTTTAAATTTTATTTATCCAAAACTTATGTTTAAGCTTATTTGATCAGCAGAAAAAAAAAATATCAATGTCAAAAGTTCAAAACTAAAGGTCATAAACATTGAATTGATAATGGAAATTAGATAGGCTGGAAATGGCTGAACTAATGAGAATGACCCTGAAGTGGGGCCAGATTGAGTGAATCATGTAGAACTTTGGGGAAACAGACCATTGTCCGCATTTTATTTTAATCCTTATATATTGTTTGCATCTTCTTCTTCAGGATCCTTCTTATTAGTTCAGCTAAGATCCAATTTTTTTAACAATAAACTGCTTCAAGTGAGCACACGCCATTTATCCCTATTGAGAATTGTATGTCGTATTATCAAAAAAAGAATTGTATGTCAGATATTTGGATATATGACTTCTTTGTCACAATATTTTAACCACTTCTGTGGACATATAAGAGAATTTCGTAATATTATTTAGAGATTAGCAGAACTACAAGATTGTTTTGCATTTTTGCAAACAAACTTTATCATTAGTTTTTAGTATCACTATTGTTTCACTGTGTATGGTTCCTGTTCATGAAAGCACGCTCAAACGTAAATAAAGATATATATGATATAGTTTTTTTTTCATACACATGACAAACTGATGGATTTTGACCCCTTAATGCATATGTTTGGGGGAAAAAGGAAGGGAAAAACCTTGTACGGTCCCTACCAGTGAGCATTTCTTTTCCTTTTTAGTGAATTAGCAAGGTTTGACCTTGGTTTGGTATGCAGATAGAAAATTTTCTGCAACAGGATTGTTCTATTATTTTAATTGGTTATGGAGTTTAGTAACTTTATATTTGTAATATAAGTTCTTTCTGCATTTGGAACTAGTTAATCTGTTTTAATCATGAAATCTTTTAATTACTAGGGTTATATTTGGGGTTGATGTGCTTCTTTTATAGACGAATCCTGTAGCAATAGTTTGACATAATTGATTAATGAGATCTATCTGCAGATGTTTTAAACTGATAATGACAGGAGTTCATAGTTTCATGGTGATATAACCAGAAAGTGTGAAAAAGATCATCTTCTCTTTTTTCTCCCCTTCCTTCTCCATCTTTAGTTTCACCGTCAAGATGCATATTTAAGAACTATAAATGGACTTGAACCTTTGACTCAATGACCCTTCTCCTAATTTTACAACATTCTTTCTAGAGCCTTAATTTCTTTTGCTGTCCAAAAAGTCCAATTAGCATTGTTCTTTGTTTTCAGACCAAGAAAAACATTAAATTTCAACGAGTTTGACCCTTATTCTGTCCCTAAACCTTAATCTTATCTTCTGAATCAAGAACCTCAGAAATCAAAACCCTAGCCTAATAATACTTTATTTTAGGTATCTGTAGTGTGTGTTTTTGTGTGTGTTTTATCCTACATTGTCACACAACACACTTAGCTGTCCATGTTCTCAGAATATCAGGTTGTGGTGAGTTGCTATGTCCCTGTAATCATGATCTTGTTGCCATCTTGACATTTCATCGTTTTTCTTTGGGCAATTTTCTCTTTGATAACACCTTATAAATTGTGTTAAAGATTAATGAAAAGGGTATTCTTTTGAACTTTCCTCAAGTTGCTTGGGTTTCTTCTCTGTCCTGTATAATTATGTCAAGCTTAAAACAGCATTCATTATCTAGTAACATGAATGTCTGGAATTTGTTTCATATAGACATTGCCAAATTCTTTTATGCCTCCTAAGCTCCAACTGCAAGTTGTTTGTGGAAATGTGATTTAATGGTGAAAGTAAGCATTTTTACATGCATTTAGATTTTGTGTTCAAGTTCCACTAACTATTTTCTTTGTTGTTTTGCTAGAGTATTACTGATGATGATATAATAGCACTAGTGTCAGATGTAGTTTTCCAGCCACAAGTTGTTTGGAAGCTTGGAGATGTGCAGGTTAATATAGACCCCCTTTCATGTTTCAACATGGTTGTTCATTATTCAGCTTAATCCTTTGTTTTTTAAATAACAATTCAACCAATTGAAGGGGAACTATAACACAGGTTACATGCGGAACTCTTGGTCTTTCCACTGCAACTGTTAGGCTCATTGATGCTGATGGGCAAGAGCATGTTGAATGTTCGACTGGAACAGGGCCAGTTGATTCAGCTTATAAGGCTGTTGATCTCATTGTGAAGGTTTGAAACTGAAAATTTGCAATAATTTTTGTCCACAGTATTCTACTAGGATTAAATAATAATAATAATAAATGATGCAAGAAAAAGGAATGCATGAACCAACCAAAGAGTAGATACTGGTCAGTCTAGAGATACAAGAGGGAGCTCAAGAAGCCGTATAGTTAACTTTGAGAATTGAGGAGGCAGGGCATTTTTGAAGGTGGTTGGTTAATGATATCTTAAGGTGCTGAGTAGTTATAATTAACATAGGAGTTGTTGGTTTCATGTATAATCTTGATATTTTGTTGGGTACATTAGGCTGGTTAAGTAGTAGTTTTCCTTGTCAAAACTCACCTCCTCTTCTTTTGGTTTGGTTCACGTGTATACTACATGTGAACATGGTTGTGCCCCTTGTCACGCTTAATGGATTGCTTTTATATTTGAAAGAATTGGTATCTTCTGTGTTTAAATACCAGATGATCAAATAATTTATTGATGCTTGAAGCAAATCAGGCATATGGAAACCAAGATGACATGTTGTATAATACCGCCAACATGGTCAATTGCCTACCTTGATCCTATGCGTTCCCATAGCATTTGTTGGATGAATGCTGTTAAAAAACTTTTAGCAATTTAGAGTCCATGGCCATAAATCTCCATCCAACTTGTGAAAAACCTTTGATTTCCCTGGAAACTCTTATTTCTTCTTGTAAAAAAGTTTTAAGTACGAGTTTATTATATATTTATTTACGAAGCCATCTACAGAATGAAACCCATGGTTTTTTGTGCTATGATCCCTTCTTTTGCCAATGGACATTTTTCCCAATAACCGACATCCATCTTTTGCTTTAGTACGACAGATTCAGTGTGACGAACTTTTCTTTCTCCATATATGCAGACACCTGTAACCCTTCTTGAGTACTCACTGAATGCAGTCACGGAAGGCATTGATGCAATAGCCACAACTCGAGTTTTAATTCGTGGGGAAAATAATCACACATCAACTAATGCTTCGACTGGAGAGACTTTCCATCGTACATTTAGGTTTGACCTACACTTGTTTCCACATTTTTTTTCTACAGTGCTTCTCTGTATCTTGTGTCGGAATACCACATGCTTAATCATAATACTTCAGCCTATTTTTTTTTTATGTTATTCAAAATTACAAAGTTAAAATCATGTGTTCTTGCTTTGGTGCCAGTGGAACTGGAGCAGGAATGGATATTGTCGTGTCCAGTGTCCGAGCCTACGTAAATGCGTTGAACAAGATGTTAGGTTTCAAGAATCAACCTGCATTGAAGAAGCATGCAGGAAATTCTCAGGTATCTGCATAAAAGAGGGAAGGAAATCAGATAGCTTTTGATAAATCAAGTTCATGGCTTCCTTGTTTAGCAGGAGTTGGGGGGAATCGTCGCTTACGCGTCATCCACTGAAAGCATTTTCCTTTCTTCCATTCTTTTCAATTCAATTACTGGGCTTGTTATCTACAATTCGTATTAAATTGTAGATTAGACTTGTTTATTTACTAAAATCTGTCAGAATGTATGGTATATGATTGTGAACCTTTTTTTTTATTTTGTCAAGAACTGTGTTTGCCTTGAATAAACAGTTATTAGTTATTGTTAGACTAGAAGATAAATAATATCTGATTGAAAATTTCTTGGTTGCTGAGTGTGAATTTATTATTATCCCATATTTTTACTCTACACTTATATTTATATATCTATATCTAAAACTAAAAAAAAAGAATGCACACATTGACAGATGCACGTGGATTTTTTTTTTTTTAGGAAAAATTATTGCCAAGTTCTTTGTCTCTTAATAGACTAATACAAGTCTTGTCTCTTCAATAGGACAAATGAGTTTTCCAATAATGCATCAACTCCTATTTTCAAATTTCTTTTTACTTTATCTTTTATATTTCAAACTAAATATAAAACTTGAACAAAAAAAAATTTCCAAAAAAAATTATGTATTAAATTAATAAATTCTACATAATTTATTTAGGTAAATTATAGTACCTCCTATATGGTTTGTTATAATTATAGGGACTTTATAAGAACCTTTCTTGCACAAACCTCCATTTTTAATGGTTAATGACGAAATTTGCTGAAGTTATACTTAATAAATTAAATTTCTCATATTAACCCTTAATCCAACTCCTCTCTTTTTCTCTCCATATATATATATATACATATATATATATATTATTGAGCTTGAACATGAAAGGGTTGTCATCCAAGTAACAGAAGATATTTTGTTGTCAGAAAACTTCAGATCAAACCATGCAAAATGTCTCGTACATGCTTTACTCTCACCAACATCACCTCTCAAGCTTTTTGTAAACCAGAAATAAAATAAAATAAATCAAACTAAAACCCAATAGATGCTACAATGAAATGCTCCAGAGTTACAAGCTTTTTGGCAAGGGTATGAATGGAAGATTTAGAACTTAAATAGAAAAGAATTTTGATATATAAGATTTATAGGTTGTTTAAATAGAAAAACAATTTTTTTTTTTTTTTTCAAAGGTGTTTAATACGATAAAAGCTTTGTTTTTCATTCCTCTCAAAGTTTGAAAGAAACTTTAATCCTCGCTGAACTTTACTTTAATTTTGCAAGCTTCTATTTTTAGAGGAAGATTTAAAATAAACAAGAAAAAGAGAGTATATAATACTGTATATAAGAACCTTTTCCCATTATCCTTCTCATGAGATTATGATTTTTTTTGTTTTTTTAAAGGCAAAGCAAAATATTAATTAAGAGGAGCAATCCACCTCAACTTCACTCACAATGTGAAACTGATAAATCATATATGTCCATGCATGAGCAACCCTATTACACTATAGAGAAACAAAACAAAAATACAAGAAGAAAACATATGGCTCCGATAAAAACAGATTGCCCAAAACCCTTCAAACCTTTCTCTGTTAAATCCATTATCTAAAACACTTTCGGGCATTACTCAATGGTTTAGTTGGTCTACCGCCCAGCTCCCAGTGTGAGTATGCACGTATTCGACTCACACTTCCCCTAATTTGCCAAAAAATAATAATAATAATAATAAAACGTACAAAGAGCTAAAACACTTACAAACTGCACTATAAAAAATCACAGCCCCAAGCACAACATGACCTGAATCATCCCTAAACACCAAGCCTCCACTTGCCTCACCTGTTGCTCCAAGGAAAGAACCATCGACATTGCATTTAAGCGACCGATGCAACGGTTTTTTCCCACTTCGAGACCTTTGGAACAGCCAGGCTCGAATTCAATTGCCACACCTGATCTTCAAAACTCTCTCGCCTTGCCTCAACAGGTTCATGATAAAAAAAATACAACCCTCTCCACCGTGACTCAACGTCCCCCTCGACCATGGTTGAAACACACACACACACACACACATTATTTTCTCCTGTTTCTTCTTAATTTTTGTTAGGCTTTTGAGCCTTCTTAGCCTTAGAGGTCGGACTTGGACAGGCCTACCTTGAGTTGAGCCCAAATACTTGACAGACAAATAATTTTGATTGACAGAATTGGAAATGGGTGTAACATCACGGGTATATTAAAACATTTTATATTATAATAAAGTTTCTTTAAATTTTTGAAATTAAATTATAATGATTATTATAAAATTGAATTAATAAACGATAATAAATGTAATATACACACATAAATAGATAGATAGATTTTGGATTTTGGATAATAAATGTAATATACACACATTAATCTTCTGGATTTTGGATTGGGTTAAATCGTTGGCTGTTGTACCCAATAAGTTTTCTAAATCCAAATTTGCATTGATTAAATCATAGTCTAAGGATGTTTACCAGTATTTTATGAATGGTGCCAGTCAGTTGATTGGCACAGCCAAACGTTTGACCCAAAACCAACCCTAAGGGTAGTTAGGTCTTCATCAATGTGAATGTTTGGGCCAAAACCAACCCTAAGGGTAGTTAGGTCTTTATCAATGTGGGCGTGCCACGACTCTCTAAATTCTAAATTGGCTAAGGCCAAACTTTTGAGCCAATCAAATATTCTTGTAAAGCAAAGAAGAAACCAAAACCCTAAGTGATACAAGCTTGAAATGAAAGGCATGGAAATAAACAAATACAAACGCTTCAAAGCTGAGGCGTTAAAGGGGTCATGAGATCGTTGCTATGTGCTTTGACTAGGGTAAGGTCGATGGAGCTGATGATAGTCACTGATCGGATTGATCCTAATGGCAACTCATGTATTCAGTCCCGATCACTCACTATGAGAGAGGTCTCATAACTCGGATCAAATGTCCAATTTGGGGGGAAGGGGTACTCCAACATGGGCACACCCGCTCGGAAAACTGGATGCTCTGCCAACTATGGCACTGGATAATACCTAGAAGATCCAACAAACCCATTGTAATTTTGTAGGGTCTACCACCATGTAGTGGGTTCCACAAGTTAGAGAGAGAGTGTGTGTGTTCAAAGATCTAGTAGTACATGCATGGGTTATACACCTTGATAGAATCATAGAGTTAATAAACAACCTAAGAAGGGAAGAATGTGCCACAGGCAAAGTTTTCCCATCAAGTAGAAACTGATAAAAAAAAAAAAAAAAAGGGGGTCTTAATGGTACTTCCATGTGCAAATACATAAGAATTTCATATTTAACTGTTGTCACTTCATGAGTCCTAATAGAGAGTCTCACACCTTCCTTATGAGGAGAAACAACCTCTGATCAAGCTCAAACTTAGTTGCAATGGAGGGGTCCCCCTTCAGCATCATCAGAAGTCCACTGAATGAAACATACAACTCCCTGAAGCCAAAACCAAAAAGTCTATGAGAAATTAATCTTTTGCATGGAGAATAAAACAAGTTCTTTTGAGAACAAAAAAATAATAGGAAAGGAAAACAAATTAGGGAACCACTTCGCATCTAAAGTCGACCATTGTTATCAGACATCTGCATCACTTGAACTAAAACATAAGAGTACATATAGAACATGTACTACATTCCCAGATTCACATGCACGCACACAGAAACATCACATAAAAGTCAGCATACATACGCTTTGACTCTAGGTCCTGGACCATCCTCAGATATTTTATATAACTTCCCGTGCATGACGTATTCGAATTTGTCTGCAAGTGTCTTCCGCCCACCCTGAAATCAAATTACTATTCAGCAAAGAAGTGTCTTCAGGCATTTAATAATTTAAGACAGCCAGTAGGTGCCTTGTCCTTGTACAAAAATTATTATCAACAGATAGTAATGTTGGAGAAATTAATCATTAGCACATATATACAATATCCCAAACAACATGAAGAACCCAGTTGGTCCAAGACTGGAGCACATTTATAAAATTATACATATATATATATACATATAGTGAAGTCCAAGTTCGGAGTCAATTCTATTTATATGAAGTACATAACATGGCTGTTGTTTGAGAAAGAAAAACTAATCGATACTCCTATAGATCAACGTGCAATTTACTGTTGGATTGACTGCTTAGGGCATACATTGTCATCTTGTGATTTCCTGACCATATAAACAGGCTGCATGTCATAAAGATAATTAGAGAGAACAGACAGGATATCCATCTAATGGAAGATTTTGTGGTATTGTTGGAGGAGCTACTAATATAAAAAGAAAGTAGTGTATTCCATATGATAAGCAAGAAGCAACACAGTGATATCCATGTTTTATGCGGGGTAAAGATATAAAGCATTATAGTGGCTCACAATATTTTGGAACAAGCTGGGAGTTATTGACAAGATGCTTGTCCTCAGCAAGTGATGGTACCACGTCTTCGCTCACATAAATTGTGCCTATTAACATTCATGTTGAAGTTCAATATCATGAATCAAGATTTTGTTCTTAAGGTTATCATCCTATGTGTTTTTAAATTCCAACCGCCTGTCTTGGGTACCCTGTGTAAAGTCTATCATGAACTTAGAATTGTATATCCGCATACACTTGCCTTCTAGCTTTCACTTAAAATTCCAAAAAACAATAACCAAAATGCACATACATTCAAGAGTAGAAAATGTGTAATCATGATGGAATAGCAGTAGAGTTTCTGTTAAAGCACATCATGTGACAGAGTAGAACAACTATGCATCAAATTGTATTCAAATATATTTTGTCTTTAGGTTCTTTTCTAACAAGTCAAGACATACCTTCAAATTTCTTCAGTGGGAAGGGAACATTTTAAGAATAAACTGAAGCTTAGCTTCTACAGTGTTCAACAGTTTATAGGTAAAAAGAAAATGTTTTGCTTGCTTCATTTTTTTATTTTTTTTTTTTGATTAGTGACAATGTTTTGCTTACTTGTCTTTGCCAGAAGCCATCAAAGCATGGTGGAAATTGAAAAAGGCAATCAGATTTATCAAGATTCTTCATAACAATGGACCCATCATATGGAGATTCAAGCAGATTAAAAGACCACCAATTCTTCTCCTCCAAATGCAACACATCAAGTACAGAGTGTGAACCCTACCATTGAGGCCTTATCCCATTTTACTGAGAAACTGGACCTATAGTTTCTTTTTATGGTTGTGTAGCTTTTCATTGTGTATACATGTGTGCACGTGTGTGTGATAAATAATGAAGAATTGATATTATAGCAAGGATTACCTTAATAATGGATTTTATCCCCCCTAAATTTGAAATTTCTGAATAAGAAAAAAAATTTCCAAATTGAAATTCTCTATACACTTTGAAGGGATCTAATGTAAGCTCTTTATCAAACTTACCATTAATGGTTACCTATACATAAGGGATTTTTAAAAAAATTAGGGGTCCTTGACCCACTGTAGTTCTGCCCCTGATCAAGAAGTAGCCATCTTATAATAGTAAGAGAAGAAGTGAGATCTAAACTAAATTCATCATTCTCAGGAAGAAAAAAAAAACAACTAATATATTTCAGCAACGATAAGATTACCTGAGTATAGTAACCAGTGTCAGGTGTTCCGTCTAAGTTTAGAGTGGATGCTAGTACCATCATAAATTTCTCCCCAACATGAATAGGATATATCTCAGTGTTTACATCTAGCAGCAAGTGCATGTCAAACTGCTCGCTCCGTGCATCAACGCGAGAAACTATAAAACACATTTCTTAAATTGTTAGCTTAATATTCCAAACATTATATTTGACTACGTCTTAGAGAAGTCATAAGAATTTTTCGATCATGTTGAAAACCAGATGTTTATATATTAAGAAAGAAAAACATGTCCTGTGGTCTACCAGAGTAAACTACCACACTGAACAACTAAGAAAAATCATAGATAATATATCACTAAAAAGTCTATCGCAAAATTTTTATTGCAAATATCCTAGTCAGCTGACCTAAGACGATCCATAAAACACTGAAAGCAACTACCATGGAAACGTCATAGAGTTGATCAATACTTTTAAAGACATGCAAACCGTGACACTCAGTAACACTAATAATATCCAAGAAGTAACTATAAGTATTCAACAGTTTATGCTTGTACTTAGCTGTTCATAAATGGCCTTCTAAACATAAAGAATAAATATTTAATCTGATCTGTGGTCCGAAACCAATCCAGCAATAACCAAAGTCTCACATAAGTTCTTCTCAGGTATCAGACCAATATTTTATTTTATGTCATATGTATTGACTATATCAATTCATAACTGCCATGTGATAACCTCTGTATTGCCCGCATTGCACTCTAGTAAAGAAAATTAGAACTATATCGATTCATAACTGCAATACTATAAACTCTGTATTGTCTGCACCCGCACTCTAATAAAGAAAATTATGCGGTAGAATAATTTTCTTTATTAGAGTGTGAATCCTACGCCGGATGATAGGAGTAACTAAAAAAGATGAGATTCATAATGAACGTGTAAAGGGAACATTATATATAGT
>JAOTQH010000040.1:282340-301834 GCA_025631255.1 Cornus kousa
TTTAACATCTAACTGAAACAGAGGCCAATTTTTATTAGCAGCAAGAGAAATCAACACCCGAATAGAAGAAATCTTAGATTAGGAATGGGAAAATTTTAATTAAAATTTGAACTAAATTTTTTTTTTATTTTAAATTCAATGCATTAATTCAGTATTTTTAAAAGTAATATTATAACATTTTACAATTCAATGTGTTAATTCGATATTTCAAACATAATATTACAATTTTTTACAATTACACGGTACAATGTTTCTAAGCTTAATTCCAGTAGGATGATTTTAAGTGTAAGATTGAGGGACAAGTCCTTATAAATGACAATTGTGGGTGAAGGAAAGATATAAATATACATATATATGTATACGTGTGTGTGTGTTTTTGGTGTTTCTATAAATAAATAAAAAATTAGTCAAAATTGACTATCAGAGAGAAATTTGCAAAAAAATTTAAATGTTATTTTTACACATAGTAAATAGTATGTATATTTTTTACACATTTTTTATATAATCGGAATGTTTTTGCATTTTACCTATATATATATATATATATATATATTAGACAATTGGTATCAGAGCCCAGTTAAAGGTTGGCATCAGAGCCCAGTTGAGGGTGCATTTTACTTATATATATACATATGAACCCTCTTAAAGTATGTTTACAGTGCATATCACGCCACTCGTGTTCAAAAAACACATCTAAAGTTTCAATTTGGTGTAAATAGAACCCTCTAACAAATTTAAACCATAAGTTAACTAAATTACTCTTATTGAACTATTTTATACACTATATAAAATTAAATAAATTTGTAAAATAACTGAAAAGGATATTATAAGAGGACGTTCCTCATGTACAAAAAAACTTCCCTAAAGTTTCAATTTGGTGCAAATATATTTCTCTGACAAATTTAAACCATAAGTTGATTAAATTACCCTTACTTATTGAACAATCTTATAAAATAAATAAAAATATATAATTTTGTAATGTACACATAACACCCATATACTATGAGATTAGTAGCATATATATACCACTTTGGACATTTTCAAAAGAGAAAAAGAGCAAAACACGTATTACAACACTAATTTATGTCAAAGTGATATTTTTGCACAATGTGAAAAGATTAAGGAAGCTTTTTAAATACTTTTTAAATAAGAGGTGAAAGTATTACGCAAATATAGTCTATCTATATTTAAAGAGCATAATTTTTTATATATGTGGAGTCAATGGACAATTTGTAGGATACTTTATGTTTTTTTCATGTACTTTGCTTACAAGTCTATTTCTACGTTGAACCCACAATTTCTCGACCTGGGTGTTTGGTCCATGTGGCTCTTAATTTGGTATCGGAAGAGGTTGTCATGATTAATTAGCTTTAACAGTGATTTGTGTGATATTTTAAATGCAGTGGCCAAGAAGATAAGATTTTAGATCTTTTGTAACTAGTGATTTGATATTTGTACATTTCATAATGTTTTTAAAATAGTAGTAAATGTCTAGGATCATATAGCTAGCTAAGAAGTCACATCATGTGCCAAATATCACATTTCTGATTAATTAGGGTACCTAATACTATCACTTTTTCTTTTCTTTCCTTTCCTCTGGCTGCCTAATCTTTTGATCTACATAATGAGATATATATATATATATATATATATATATATATATAGGGAGAGAGGGAGAGAGAGTCAATTGGGGAGACTCGTGATATTCTCCAAAGAACTAGTCCATGTTCTATCTTTTCATAATAGGTTGAGTATTGAATTTAGGACTTTTGATAAAAAAAAATCTAAAACTTTTATTTCTGTTATTTTGTTTGGACGTGTATTTTTTTTTTTTTTAAAAAAAAAATTACAATGGTTATACGTTTACACGTTAACCAGAGAAATAAGTCTTATAAAATTTTTACTAGCATAAATAAGTCCTACTTTTTACTAGGAAATTTGAATTTCCTCAATCTCTCTAAATTTAAATTTCTCAACCTTGGTGATCGGCTATGGCGATTTCGGCGGTTACTGCTGTTGTCTTGTTGGGCTCTCTCTCTCTCTCTCTCTGTTTTGAATTCGATGTGTTAATTTTCTACAGTTTCGATCTGGAATGATCGCATTAATAGTTGCTTCACAGTTGTTTACATTCCCAAATCATATTGAAATACTTCTTTTTCTTCTTGTATTTTTCTGCTAGGAATATTATCTTCGAAAATTCAAAACCTCTTCTTGTATTTTTCTGCTAGGAAGAGATTATCTTCAAATATATATACACACACACACATACATATAGATATATATACACAGACGCAGATAAATGTGAAGCTTATAAGAATAAATGTTGCATAGAGTGGGACAAAAATAGAGCATGTCACATTCGGGAATGCTATCCAATTCAACTATATTGGATAGAGTGGGACAGAGAAGAAGAATGTGCGGTATTGTTGCATTTGTAATCCTGGGACTCTTCAATACTGTGGACTTCAATAATAGGATTCATTTTTATTAAAAAAAAATAATTAAAAAAAAACCTATTTGTTCTTCTATTCCTTTCCAAGTCCCACCAATCTTAAATTCTTTATAAAAAAATCAGCAAGACTTTAATCCAATGCTATCCACTTATACTCCCAATAAAGATCTTTTTGTTCAATTAGATGGAAGAGAAGTAAAATGAAATTATATTTTATTTTGTTTTTTAAGAGAAAATAATAATTATAAATAAAAAATTTATAATTTTAAAAAAATTATAATATTATTACTTTTCTTCCTTCATATCTTTCTTCCACCCCCTTTTCAAATTTTATAATTTTTTTTAAAAATTATAAAATTTGTGAAAGAAAAGGATTACACATTCATTCTCTTTTCTCTTCTCTCCTTGCCATCTCTCTACCAAACGAATGAAGTTTGTTTTCTTCCTTCCTATCTTCTCTCCAGCCTCTCTTCATTCCTTTCCATCAAACGGAGCATTAACTTTCCAAAGTAGGTCAAGGATTCAAATACTGCAACAACTTTTGTGTGTACTCTTTTGCCAAGTAAAAAATTTAAAACATCTTTGAGAAACAGAAAATTTTAACCCTCCCTAAAATGCAGGAAGCCCAGCACGGAAGAATGCATGACCATGCTCTATATTATAATTTAGAGTTGTGATACAGAGTTCGACTCTCATCTCAGACTAATCCAACTACATCTATGCAAGTGGAACCAGACCATACTATACAACGATAGAAATAGATCAATCCGTTACCAAGAGGAGAACAAGCAGTTGGAAAAAGCAAGCCCTCAATTGAATCTTCAATGCTCTCTAATTACGAGGAAAATATCAAGTTGTCGTTATCAAAGAAAATGAACCAAGCATACAAACAAAAAGGAGTGGTTCTTTCACACACAGGCACACACAACAGAAAGAGATTTGTTAGAAAAGGCACTGACTGTTGAAAATGCCTACTTAGAAGTTAGGAATCATGTTTTAGCAGTAGCAGTAATTATGTAATGAAAAATGTCGTGAAAATTATTACTTTTACAGTATGCGTTTTGACAGCTTCTAAGCACCATTAGCTGGAGGTGTAAAAGATTGTTGATGCACATTTGTACCACCCACATGATCTGTATCTTTCACACCGGTGGTCAATGACGACAAGCCAGACCTCCTCCCATTCTTTTTGTGATCACCCTCGTCATCGTCAGATGCATCTTCAAGAAAGGAACCCTTTTGTTGGAGCTCTTTCACTTTCCGGAACTCATCGTAATGAGCTCGCCTGTGCTCCCTAAAACTCATACCGTTCTTCTCTGCTTCAGAATCTGATCAAATTTACGATGGAATTGCCTAGTGTGTTAATAAAATCATGGTACAAAAATAGTAAAAATAATACCACATTCAGCAGCCTTTCAAAAAAACTATATAAGACACGATACTTGAATATCACATTCGGTAGACTTTCGCAAACATTGTATGACACCTCATTGGGGGATTTATTTTATTTTATTTTTTTTAATAATGGTGTGAAGGAATTATAGTAAATAACCCAGGTGATAATACTCCTAGGAACAACGTCTTATGATTCAGAGCAACATATATAAAAACCATCCAATTTCCTTACCCTATATGACACTTGGCAAAATGATTCCAATTTCCTACCCCTATATGGCACTTGGCAAACTAAATCTCTTCTAACTCGTCATCCACTGTTTCTATATAAATATGATCAAGAACAACATATATAAGAATCACTCAATTTCCGACCCCAGATCCCTTCCGCAAAGGTAAAAATGGGAAGTGACTTCAACCAATCGCCTCAATTTTGTCCATAATTGTTCCCATTAAAGTGAGCATTCCTTAAACATTGAACTTAATTACTTGTTGGATGGAAATTGCAAATCCCCCAGAAGAGAGAGCTAATAAATGAGAAAACACACAGAAAATAGTGGCAGAGGGGAGGGGAAGAATGGATCATAAACATAACTAAGCAGCAAAAGGATTATAAAAAACCTTCATCATCTTGATCCATGATATCTGACTCATCCTCTGAGGATGTCCAACCAGAGCGTCGAGAACTAGAAGAAGCCACATCATTCAAAGCAGAACGTATTGCGTCTGCATGAATGGTGTCACCAACACAACCATCGAAACTACCCCGTATAGGAGACACAGATCCTACAACAACAATGAAATCAGCCGATATTGATAAATAAAATACAATTATAAAAATAAAAGCTGATGTACCAGGCATTTCCCAAAATAAAATGATACAATTCCCAATATAAAAGCTGACCCCAGAAAGCAAATTTGGTCCTTATTTATCATTTTTGTATCTAGTGCATTTGTAATCTTAAAGCATAAACATCATGGCTTTTCTCACTACATATTTGGAGTCCTGGGTGGGGAAGCTTGGTGGGATGGCGCGTCATTACCCTTTTTCTTCTTACTCCCTTATTTGCAGAACGATATGTAAATAAATGTCTAGTACATTAAAATACATTTACATAGCCCATAACTTTTTTTATATCTATGAATAGTAGGCGCAGATACTATACAATCTTTGAAAATCAATTCAAGGAATCATGATTGCATAATATTTACAAATGTTCATATATATTGTCCTCTTCCACTTTGTCTCCTCTAGATTTGATATATTTCATATATATTTCCATTTGTTTGAGTTTATCTATTTATATCCTCTTTTTGCCTTGATTTTCTAAAACTCTGTTTTTGCCTTTGTCTACTTCTCCTTTGATGTATTTCGCATATATATTTTTTATCACATAAACTTTATAAAATATTTAATGCTGCTATCAGAATGTACTAAAAGGCAAGAGTACATTATTTTATAAAGGACAAGAGCAATTGAAACACAAATATAAGGGTTCAAAATTAAGAAAACCTGAAGGACCCTACTTTTTCTTGGTAGGTAAATCACACATACCCTCCTTTGGGGACTTGAACCTTCAACAATCCAAATGGAAGGGGAAAAGGCAATCACTATGGGCAGTGAAAACCCGTGAAGTTCATAAAAGTGGAGCAACAATTCTCCACTCAATAAAGCAATCAATACATTAGGAAATTTGAGAAAACAGGCTATCATTTCCAGGCCTCCCCCCAACAGGAGAACATAGTTAGTGCCTTCTATTTAGTTTTCATCAGCTGCTCTTCAACTAGTTGTCATCTTCTTTTTCCCTATAGAGGCCATCAATTTAGCAGCAAACAAACGACAATTTTTTACCATTACCATTTTTTATGAAATTTTTTTGATATCAACATAAATTCTACATCTTAAGAGACTTGTCCGCCCTTCCTTTAGACTCTTCTGATGCTGCATAATAGGATCATCTGGTCCTTTTGAAATTTTTGTTTAAATATATGAAATCCAATACTATCAACTCTACTATCCCCACAATGAAAATAGGGCATGAAACACCGATACAATCGCATGTTTTCAAACCTGTATTGCCATGTGTCTCTCCATCAACATGTGGCTGGCCTAGACAGAGCCGCCCCCAATTTATAGGCTTGCATTCACAGCAGGCCAGTATAGAAACACAAAGCATGGAACAGGCTTGAAAACAAGAATAATATTGAGTCTTTAATGGACACAACTCTGTGTGCCTGATGTCTCTCTCTCTCTCTACACACTAAATCAAATGCACCATGTCCGGATATCATATCCTTATTTTGCTTCCCATTCCCCCTCACAAACAATAATAATATTGAGTCTTTAATGGTCACAACTCCCCATCCACACGCTCAATCAAATGCTCCATGTCCAGATATTATATCCTTACTTTGCTTCCCCTTCCCCCTTCTTTCGCTCTTTTTGGGTTTAACAAAAAAAGTCGGAATATTAGATGAACTTTATAACTTTATAAACTTTTCATGTTTCTAGGGAATAAGAATAACTCTCCATGAAACCCATACACAAAGCTCATAATTTCTAAAATGTTGAAAGAACAACCTACTATATTGGGTCCTAAATTGACAAAATCAGATACAAAGCCAATCATATTCTCTGTTTGCATCCATGAAAGTACGATCAACAAAATAATTAGAGAACCCAATATCTCTTTAATGCCTTCCACTAGGTTCATGATAAGCAAGGAAGCCAATGAGACTCACTATCACAATAAATTAAATTTGGAATGTGCTGACACTCTGGCTATTAATCTTCAAGACCTGGTGCGAATGTTTAGCTTATAGTCATTGGAGGGTTGTGGCTGTGTTGGCTAGTGCTTGTTGGTTGTTTGGGTTTTCTTGCTCTGTCCTGTTTGTTTTGTCTTCCCCTTTGTGGGGTTTTTTTCTTTCTGATCCTGCTTGCCAATTTCTGGAAATGGGAGTTTTTAATTGTGTTGTTTTCTGGAGGGTTTCCTCCATGGTAGCCTTTTTGGATGTTTAATAAAAGCTTGCTTATTAGGAAAAGAAAAATAAAAAGTTTTGAATCATCTTGCCCCTCTAGCAACTTGAGCATATTCCTCTTGACAATCATGAGAAACTCTCTAGGAGCCTTTCAGTATAGTATGAAGCATATTATATCGATTTGTATGACCCCAGCACATATATGCAATCTAGATAATTCCCATGCAACCCTAGTTGTGTCACTGCCACTCATAGTTCTAACATTACGTCAAAGTATAATAAGATTTATAGTAACGATGTATAGACTGAATTTTGATGATTATTGTTCTCATGTTTCAGGTGATGCTTGCATTTTCCGGTTAGGAAATTTGCACTCTAAAGTTACACTAAAGCCAAGGGTGTAAGGGTTCCATCCAAGGAGAAGTGTTCTTCGGCAAGGAAATATGCAGTTGAATCTACACTAGGAAGCATGAAAAATCCTAAAAGGTCAAAGAATCCGTGTCGGACATGGGGCAACACGCGTCAGAGACGCCAAAAGACATGTTCGGAATCTTTTTAATTTTCGGAACACTACAGGCATGGCACAGGCACGCCATGATTCCATAAACATGTGTTCGACACGCGTCACATTTTTAGGAAGTTTTAAGAAAGTTTTAAAAAGAAATATGGGTTATAATGTAAATATGATTACATCTTTTGACCATTAGTGGTCATGACATAAAATATTAATAATTTTTTTTTTTTTTTTTGATAAGTAAAATGTATTAGAAAGCGTTCAATAGGGGAACGCATCCCAAGAGCTGTCAGTGTAATATTAGATTTTTGGTGTACTATTTCATCTATCTTAGTTTTTTCCCAGTATCATCTCGCAATCTTCAAATAATTGCAATACTTGTCAGTGTATTTGTTGATTTATAAGCATCTTGCTGTTAAAAGCATAGCTGTTGTTTTTGTCCTGTAAAACATAATTTGTACGGCAACTTGTCCCAACCTAGGTTTTTTAATGTTTTTTTTTATTAATAGTGATTTCAACTTTCAAGCTTCCAGTGCGAAATGATATATAACTGCTATCTCGATTCCTACCAAGATATTTTACAGTGTCATTTTCATATTTTACTTGTCTGGTATTTTCCATCAGCTTGTCTTTTATTGCAGCAAAATGGCCGATACATATTAAAGAAGTTCCAATTTATTTTGAATTTTCATTTGTTATTTTAAATATCTGCAGTATGTATTTAACCGTTATTTCAGGATAACCCAATATGGTATTCCAATCTTGTTATTTTGAAATTGGTGTTTTACCAAAATTTAAAATGTAGTAACAATCTGTAAGCATATATATATTGTTACCACGAGTTCTAAATTCTAATATGGTGAACTACACTCAAAAACTCCCATCCTCCTTAGGATGATCTATTGAGTCTTGATTGGAAGTGGGACGTATGATATGATTTTTCGTGTCGCCAGTACAATTCCCTTTTTTTATTTATTTATTTTTTCTTTTGTAGCTTTCTAAAGCACCAGCCTTGGGTTGTAGCTTTGGCCTCCATCATTTGGTATACGGGCACTTTTTTCTCCTTGAATTAAAGGGGAAAAATTATTTGTAGTTTTTATGCCTCCTTTCTCCAATACTAATTTATTCATTTTCACTTGAGCAAATATAGGGAATAAAATAGAACTGAATTTTTTTAGATATTTGTTGGAAAGAATTTGGCCTTTAATGTATTTCATTTGTTTTTTTCCCTAGTTGATTACTCACACACACACACCTCAAGGAATTGTTTGCACCCAAGAGGAGTCGAACCTTAGACCTGATTCTTCATGAGGTACCAGGGCCAAGTGACTTACTCACTTAATGTATTTCATTTGTTTCTCAATGGTGATTGAGATTGATTTGAGTACTTGATCATGTTATTCTAAGACGTAGACAGAATCTTATTCCTTTCCGATTAGGGGTTTTAGGCAAATCACAAGCGACTTTTTTTTGCTGAAAAATGAACATGAGAGGCATATCTATAAGTGGCACCAGTTAGAGATCATTTTTGCTGCGTGAGCTTAATATTTTAAGATGGTAGCACTTGAATATATAAAGAAATAAGGCTGTTGTGTCTGTGTGGAAGCTCTTGCATAATCTTTTAAGTTCTATTTAAAGATTCTACTTGTTAATAAGGTTTTTATTGAAATAGTTTAAGGTAGAATGACTTTTAGAGAACAGTAGAATCTCTTCTAGTTAGCCATCTTAGTGCCACGTGGAAGAAAATTTATAATATTATGTTCTAACCCCTGTGGAGAACTTACGTTTGACCTACACATAAAAACATTATTGCCCTATGTGTTCTGCTGATGTGAGCCAGTTGGAGAAGTGAATTGGATACAAACTTAATAGTTATTTAGACAATGCAGTTGTTCTCATGCTCCAACCGGTGTTCAACCTCCAAAAAATAGCAAGTGGCTATGTAATTGTATTATGTATAGAATAGACATGTTCTGCTTTGCAAACTTTTGGTTGCTTATCAGGGAAAGAATGGAATAAGCAAGTCTGCATCTTCCGTGTGTGCAGTTATAAAATTTGAACATAAATTAAAAACTTGTGTTGTTTTTATATTGCATTCTGCACAAATTCTCCCGAGGCAAAGAAATGGATTTTGCAAAGGTTCAATTTGAAGTCTCAAATTCCTTCTCTCCCAATCAGAACCTTAAGTTTGTTCAGTACACTTTCATTTGTTCTATATATATATATATAAGCATAATTTTTTTTACCTGACAATCAAATTTACATATTTGTGTATGATGATTAAAACAGGGGATACTAAATGAATTTCCTTACATATTTCTTTAGATGGCTTTGGTGTTGCTTATACATGTTTTGCAATCACATCTTTGTTTGGCAAAAAAGGATATTGCAGGCAAGGAAGATTTATTCATTTACATCTTAATTAAGTTCACAAGCCACTGAACTGCAAGCGTGATAGAATGTTGCCAAATGATATTCATTTGTTAAGTTTGCAGTCTCAAGGTTTTGTTCATTGAATTGTAGTATGTGGATTTTGACTTCAATTCTTATGTTTTTTCCAGCCAAAGCGGAGGTCACTTAATCTTGTTTGAAAACTATTACCACATATATGGCAAACTTCTAATCATTTCTTTGTGGCACATTCGAGCTTTTAATGATCAGCAAGGGACATGCTTGTTGGAGCTGCATCCAATGTTGTCCTAAGCAATGAAATTTGTGGGGGTAAAAGTTTGTGGATAAATTTGTATCGACTATTGAGGCATTTCTGTGTCCAGTTTTGAACTTATGGGAAAATGATTGCAAAAAATACAGTGTTTGTGTCATTTACAAATTACACCAAGTGTACTCTGTCGCTTTATGAATTGTAATTTCAGAACTGAGAATTTCCGCATGCTTCTTTAGCCAGAAACTGTGTAGTCTCTAAACCCAGACAGTCTGTCATTGAAAAAATAAATTCCAATATAGTTCAATTCATTCTTGCTGTATTTGTATGTCATATATTTGCTTTTCATGAAGACGAGCATTTGCCTTTTTACTGACGCACCGTATCTGGTGTTGGTGTAAATTAAGTTCGAAGGATTTGGGGGGAAAGAAAAAAGGGGATCCATGGTCATAGAGTGTTTTTTTTTTTCAAACAATAGTGGTGTTGGACTTCTTAGAACAACTGGTAATTCACTACCATCCACGTGCAGTCCTCCCGTGTACCGCTCATTTATTGGAAAATTAAATTCTTTTAGGGTAACCAAGTTGTGGTAGCCATCAGATGTTGTTGAGATCTCTTTTATGCATACTTCGCTTAATAAAATTAGCTTGAAATAGTTAGGAATGGAGGACAATCTTCGCTAGCCTGCCTGGTTGTATACGACATTTAGGGCAACCTAGTTTGCAAGAAAGCAGGGTTCAGATTTTGACCTGAACTCGAGTTGATGTGAAATCTGATTCAAGATGTCCGCAGTAACAATATCTTTCGTGTGTTTGTTTGTGTATCTTTTGGTTATTCTGTACATTTGAAGTGCCCCACCGCAAGCATACATCAATCACCGTTAAAGCTATGACAACTGAAAAGGATCCTCTTATTCATTTCTGGGCAAGAAAAGTAACTACAATTACAGGCAATTAATGAAATTCCCTATACATTGTCAGTATATAAACACTACACATATATATTGAATGTTCCCTCAAACTCCGCCAGTCATGTAAATCAAGGAATGTTATACAATGAAATCTTTTTCCATCCTCGGCCAAAAGTAAGAATATATAGAAATTATTAAAAATACAGATACTACAAGAAATAATACAAATGAGAGAATGACCGGTCGATTTTCGTCAAAGAACCCAAGTTGAGAACAAAATTCAAGGGAAAAAACGACAAAACCTAGAAGTTTAAGGGCTTCATAACGAAGGAATAAATAATATTACTGCCGTTTCAGCTGGCTAAGTGACTTGGGCAGCTGTTGAACATGGTGTGCCACATGTATGCTCTAGAAAGCACCATCTCAAGCTCGAGATGGGTCCAGTTCTGAGTTGGAAGGTGTTGAAGGAACATCACCATCTCCTGGAAATCAAGCTTCTGGAGCTTATCCGACCACTGAAAATAAAGAAAACATGTATTTGAGTATAATAGAAATTCATCTTTAAGTATTTCAGTTTTTGTTTTTCAAAAATGAGAATCTAAATATTCCTCCCAATTATGCAAAAGAATTCTCTGTGCAAAAATTAGTCACAAGCCAAAGAAAGTTCTAGAAGCTATTCAATATGAAAACTGCATCAGTGAGACTCGAAAGTCATAGAGGAAATTTCAGAATAAAAAAGCAGGGGCACTAGTGCATGGAAGGCATGCAAAGGGGGTTCGGCACGAGGATACAACTGTAGTTGATGGTAATACAGGAGACAGCCACAGAGGCCTGAAATTTAGCATGGGAGATCATGAAAGATGGGTTGCTCCAATCCCTACATAGACGGAGCCTAAGACTTATTATACCATTTCTGAAACAGCATTATGTGCATAAACAGTATAGTGCTATCCCAAGGTGAAAAAACTATAAATAATCATTTAAACACTTCTAAGAGTATCCAATTTTTTTGTTCTAGATAACTAGTTACACTTTCATAGAATATGAATCATAAAAACCAATGTTCTAAAGTTAGTTATATGAACTGACAATTTCAGAGGTCAGACCAATAATAATTGAATCTAGAAGGGGAGAAGTTCATACGCTACCTTAAACATATTCATAGTAAGCCCCCCTAGTGGAATTCAGATGATGTATGGGAATGCCTTTGATAGGCTTGTCTGTCGTGGTAAAGATTATTTGGCATGGAACATGTTTTGCACCATAAAATGCATTTCAAGAGACCTATGGAAACCTGACTTTACAAATTAAAAGTCCTTTCTAAAAGAATCTTATCCATGTAAATAGTCCAGCTAACCCATCTTCTACCAAATAGCATTAGAAAGATGAAGCATCTTTTATTAGCATATAAGGAATCGTTGCTTGTATTGGTAAAAGATCAGGTGTCAAGCATGAGAATACATATTTGAGTCTGATTGCAGCCATTTTTTTGCAAATAATGCGTAAATCCGTCCATCCCAGCACACTCAATTAACAGGGATTAAAACTAAATAATTACCAATTATACCAAAAGCAGGTGTTCTTAGCAGGGTATATTATTTGCTTCTGGATATTTCCATGTCAAATCCTTTTGACCAAGAATATCAGCACAACTAACTTGAGTTGAGAGCATACCGTTAAAAGGAAACTGGCAAATATGTATACAAGAAAATCTGGCAATGCATCTCCTTCCGCAAGATAAGTGTCCCACAAACGGGTGACAAGGTGGAAAGGAATCTGTGACACATACAAGTTCATTTAGCATTTTTCATTTAAAATAACTTAACGTATCAAGATTAAGATACATCTAGTTGAAGAAATTCACTAAATAAAGAAAACGAAGAATTGGACGCAATCACAACAACTGAAGTGGATTATGCATGGTCAAAGCAAACCTCTCTTATTAGAAGACAATTGAACCAGCGAAAAGCAAATTGAAGAAACTCAAGCCCCTGTTCCTCCATGTGTCTTGACACAGGTTCTATTATAATTCAAACAACGAATTCGTCAATAGGATACATTTTATTTGGTCATTGATAAGTGAGAAGACATGAAGATTTCTAGTTCACTAAACATAAAGTGATGTTTGAATGGTGGCGTTTTAAACAAAACAGATAATAATAAAAGTTGTTGGGTTGGAGAGCTCTTATTATAGGAGCCACCCATCAGATGCAGCTTCGATTTTTCGTGGACAAAACAATCATATCAGTTTCACAGGATTAATATAATAGCTTTTCTCCAACATGGGTTAAAATATTCACAGTTAAAACAGTGAATCATATTGTACTAAATTCTAATAAATGGCTTAAAATTGCATGGGTTTTAAGTTCTGAATATTCTCAGAAATGTTTTCAAAATTTTTGTACTTGTGAGTCTGAACCAAGCCCAGAGTTTTCCCTTCATTAGGTAGAATAGCATAAAGTAAAATAAAAATAAAATATTTCCCAGTGAGCCCAGAGTTTTCCCTTCATTAGTTAGAATAGCATAAAGTAAAATTAAAATAAAATATTTCCCAGTGAAACTCCCCGAAACACATTAAATCTCATTTGAGAAAAAAGAAGAAAAAGAAACCACAGCAAAAATAGTATGGGTTCATGGAAAGTCATACTTCATGTATTTAATAAACAATAAGTTTTCTAATGACAAAACTAGTGGAGGCGGAGCATGTAATGGAGGATAGGAGCCAACCTGGTTAGGGTGGGGTGCACACTCCAAAATGACAAGATGTAATGATCTAAGCCCAACATTGGGCCTTAACTAATAAACCGAAGGCTGGCCCTGATACTTTTCAGGACAGTCCGAGCCAGCCTGCCATATATTCTTTCCCCCTAAATGTGCCATTTGTTAAATAAATATAAATATACAGTAGTAAGCGACATAGGAGGCTTAGTAACTCTAATGGTATCTAATTGCTTTTTCAACTTCTAGGTTATGGGTAGTTTTTGTAGGTTTCTTCTATCAATAGACTTAAACATATCTCATATTTGAAATGAGAATATTTATGTACATAATTTATATATACAATGAGTAATTAGGTAGAGTAATACTAAGTGCAGTGACATGGTTCGCATTAAGACAATGCTAGGGGACGGGGAAGACCAAAATTAACACGGGTAGAGTAGGTAAGGAAAGATATGATAACATGTTCCTTGACTGAGGCTACGGCCATAGATAAAGCAAAATGAAAAGATGGGATTCATGTAGCTGACTCCTTATAGTTGGGAAAATTCTTTATAGAGTTCAGTTGAGTTGTATAATATGATAAGTAATACTTGGGCAGGTTGGTCAGACCTAAATACTTTCTAAAACTGCTTCTGGAGTTGATCAGGCCTTAAAATGCATCGTATGAGGATAACAGTCCTACAAACCTAGCACAAGCCAGTAATAAGACAGGTTGGGAATTTCGGGCTAGGCGGGTCAACAAGCCAATGACCACCCTTACATTGGAGGCACTTTTAGAGACGTTTTGGAGAACAATTCCCCTTCGCCAGACCTGATGCTCCAGGTTTGCTATTTAGTTCGGAGGTCGAAGTTCTCTTAGAAGGCTTGAGAAGCTTCCGTAATGGATCTTCCGCACTATTGGATCCAGGGTGATAAGGAGGTTGTTATTGGGTAGGCGCGGTCAAAGTCCTTAGGTTCTTGGCATTGTGATTGTATATAATGAGAAAAACCATGGGTATCTTCCTTGTTTCAAGCAAAGATCAGGTGAATTTCTAGATTGGGCGACAAGCAGGTCAATCTAATGGCTAAGAAGGGAGGATTGTTGCTTTGACTGTTAGGCACCAGCCACACCACTTTTTTTCACCTTGAGCATCCTAGTGGCAGCCACGGGATGGGGATGTTGATATATTCTAGTGGCTCTTTTCATCTTCCTTAAAAGGATTTCTCATCCTCTTAAGCTTTGCATTCTTCTTCTTTTCTAATACATTTCTTGTTTACTATCCAGCGTCAAACATTTATCCCCTTCAACCAACCAAGTAAACAAAAAGTCTCTGGGAACCAAAAATATCTATATCCTCTTTGCTGGAACCCTATCTCATCATATCACCAAGGCCACCCAAATTGGATTACACTGAAACTACCAATTCAAAAGCCTGTACCAAACAACTGCACCCTCCATCCTTAGATGAGCTTAACCAAATAAAGTATTGGAATAAAACCATCACAATCTCAAATCGCAAGCTTGCCAGGTTATAACAAAAAAAATCAGCACACCACCTCCACAACCCATTCCACGTAATCATTCGCTTATGCATCTTTACCCCAGACAGGTGACTTTCTTTCTAGATGAGGAGATACCACAGTAATTACTTTCAAACAACACTTTTTTATTTTCCGTGAGAGGGATTTGGGTTGCAGTTATAGGTGCTTGTAGGTGGGGCCTTATATAGGGGTTTTGTCTATATACACTTTAGCCTGCTAGCTTTGTTCAATGAAGGATTTATTACCCTTCATCCATTTGTACTTAATTTCAAGGTGTTAGATACCTCCGCCTATCTATCTAACACGAATGAAAGTCAGCCTGAAAATTTTCAACCCAGCCGAGTAAATAGAAAGTGCTGCCCAAACCTATTCAAAGACCGGAATAAGATCAGTTTAGGTTAGGGTTGGCCAGCGGAACTAAAACCATATTCTACAGTGCCAAAATTGCAGAGCACAAAAGTACTTTGTTTCACAGACAAAATCTTCATACTAACAGAAGAATGCATTCATCTTTCAAAATAAAAAATAACCACATTCTTTATCATGTTATTTCTCAATATCATATCTACATGTTTTAGTTTCCACTGTGGTAAGCTTCATTCAGATGTTCAACACGTGAGACTCATAAAAAATAAAAATAAAAAGAAGGCGAAGAAGAAGAAGATGTTCAACATATGGGAATTGTCCACAGTCACCATCTATTACATGTCACTAATCTTTAGACTCGTGCATATACCACCCCTCTTTTATCCCCAATATTTTTCAACAATTCCTATGCAGATTCCTAATTAAAAGAAACAAAGCATATTGTCTGCCAGCTAGAAACCAGTCACAGTTGATTTGCTATTTCTCTGCAGCAATGCACAGAAAATATTCAAAAAATATCTATATACCATAACCAAGAGCAGTCTTACCAGAAGGGGGGGATAATGGTGCAGTTAAATTTTGTTTTGGTAGGTGCAGAGCCTTTAGTACAATTATTCAAAGGGGGGCTAACAAATAAGAACAAAAAACCAAAAAAGGCATACCATCAATTCGCCTGACCAATTCCTTCAGCTTAAACACAAGTCTCTGGATTCCAGGCTGAGCAAACGTATAATGGTCTTGCATACCATCAAGCAACTTTGATAGGCACCAATAGCAATCTGCTTCAATATTAGAGATTTTCTCCACAGGTAGATCCAAGATCAACCAATTATCCACATTCCCTTCTAAGTGTTCAGACAAAAAAACAACTAAAAACGGTGTAACAAGATCATTTATTCCCTGAACATACCCACTTGCCGGATGTCGAATGGCCCTGGAAAAAGAGAAAAATGAAAAAGACAAACAAACAATACCATGAAGAAAATAAATTACCATCAACACTAAAATAAAAACAAACATTATCTTTTCCGATCATTCATGTATCTTAAACAGGTTTGTTATGAAGCAAATGATGAGATCTAAGAATTCTTAAGCAGTGGAATGACTCAGAAATGGAGAATGAATTAGAGATCATCACAAAACAGTTAGAAATTCGGTATATAGTTAGTGAAAAAGTTAGACAGTCAGTATAATCATAAAAATGGGCAACCCAAACCTGAGCAATGGAAAGGTCCTGCATTTAACTTGTCACAGTTATCTAAAGTCTAAACTTATTATAGTACTAACTAGGGAAAAAAAAAAGAAAAAAAAAAACTTATTATGGTACTATATGACATGATCTAAATTGCGAACCTCAACAGAAAAGCTGCATATTTCATGATTAGGTTTTGAATTCAATAATTTTGTCAGCGTCCCCATCTCATGTATACACAACAACTCAAGCCCCACGGACAAAATACCATCCCGATCAAAAGGTTCATCCTCAACAGTATTATATGACTCTATATGGTAAAGGAAAAAAGGGAGTACTGAAGATATTTGTGAATTAGGAAGGAAAGGCATTAGAAATCTGCGTAAAAAACATATAGTGTGAAAGAAAAAAAAGTCTTTCATGCAGTGATGCAATCATCATCACTGAATGACTCTGGGCTACTAAAGTAATAAAATATACATAACAAGGTCACGACATGGGCTATTTTATCTGACACAGCATCCACATTTATAATGTCACGTGCAAAGGCAGGTGCATGTAATTTGAATTAGGAAGGCAAGGCATTGGTCTCGATGTTGAAGTCTGGTGGCAATATCTAGACTTGATTCGCATAATCCTAGAAGCTTGAACAACACATTTATCAAATATCTATCAACCCAATAACCAGTAAATTCAGTAACCCACTTGCCAACCCCAAAGAAAGAATAAAGAACAGCAGAAAGAACGCGTCTTATATTCACTGAAACACATACAAGTGAACATTATGGTACTCACTGAAACCAGTTGCATGGACAAGCCAACTGGACTTGATTAGACTATTAAATACATTTTAATTAAATCAAAAGCAGATTGACATTTATGTTCTAAATTATTAGTTTCCAGGAGTTGCAAGCTGTGCAGCAGATACCAGAAGGCAATATAGAATATATAAGTATAATATTGCTATACATACTTTAATAAAAAGAGAGTAATCATTCATCAAACATGGCAGGCTGATGACTCATCAATGTATAATTATTGGAGGTGTAGCCATGTAATTTCTCTGGGCCCCAACCGTTGTCCAGAAAATTAT
Organism: Cornus kousa; assembly: GCA_025631255.1. Classification (NCBI taxonomy): domain Eukaryota; kingdom Viridiplantae; phylum Streptophyta; class Magnoliopsida; order Cornales; family Cornaceae; genus Cornus; species Cornus kousa. The sequence goes on from JAOTQH010000040.1 coordinate 300,146, forward strand.
ATCGATTTAGATCAAGTTATAGAAATTCCAAATTGCATATAAGCAGCTAGGTAATTTTATTCCCATTTAACTCAATATATCTTCAACAATGAAGGTGAAATTATCTCTTTTTCCTTTGCAAGCACACAAACTGATAATAAAGTTATGTGGAGTTTTCTTTAAATTTTTATCAGTAACAAACTCTTCATACCTACAGAGAGAACGCAACTCACACACATAGGGGTGAGAGAGACAGAGAGTAGTACCTACCATGTATAAAGTATTCGCTCCAAGGATTTTTGAACTTCCAATTGTTGAAAGAAGGTGACATCAGGTACAGTTCTAGGACAATCAACGGCAATCTAAGAAGGACAAGAAAGGAAAGTTTTTATGTGGTTAAATAACACCATCTGTCAGCATGGGGCAGAAGAAATAGACGATCTAGAAGGGGCATTCAATCAGTCAGCATCCATAATACCTGGCGAAGCATATTAATCTCCTCATCTGTGCGTTCAGTGTCTGGAATGTCATAATACTGAGCAACACAATCTAGATACTCGAGGCGCTTTCTTCTCAGAACCCCCTCCCTTCTATCGGAATTAGGGGGTGCATATCCCTGTGTTGTCAGTTCAAATTTAAAATTTCCAAACAAGTAACAGAATAATTTCAATAAAAACAAATAAAATAAAATATTCTGATTGACGAGAGGTCATGTGAAGTATGCCCTTATGGTCTTCAAAAATGCATGCTCTAAAAGATGAACCCATAGTTCCAACCCAAAGGTTTAAAATACCAACAAACTCATCAGAAACATATAAAAATCTATTTCAAATGTAATAAAATGAATACATACTGATACTGAACTCCTGAGCCAAAGTCCAAATTGTATTCAACACCCCAAGGGTGAATAACATCAATATGCATGAGATTAATAAAAGCAAGAATATAGAACTATAAAACAAATTTATTTCAATCCAATGAGAATATTGGAATGGACTAAATCCAAACGAAGAAAAATTATAAAATAAACTATTTGTTCAATCCCAATAGTAACCATATTCTCTTCTTTCTTTCTTTTTTTTTCTTTCTTTTTTTTCTTTTTTTTTTTTTTTGACAAGTAGGTTTCTTTGCAGGCTCAATTGCAATGGTCACAACCAAGTGGTGATTGAAACTTAGCTGTAAGACCCTACCACCACCTAAACAATAAAAAATAAGCAATGGAATTCTTACACCTTGCAACTAGGGCAAGCACAACTCCCATGACCATTGGATGGGTAAGATGAATCTTGTAAAGCTGCTTTAAACTAAATTTCATTGATAGAACTGACAAAAACCCATCATAGTCATATGCTAGCAGGGAGATTGCGTCTTCTCAAGGAAAACTTGAAGAAATGGAATAAAGAGGTATTTGGGAATCTTGTTTGGAGGAAGAATCGGGTCTTTTCTGAGATTGCTGATATTGACAGGATGGAGGGTCAAGGGGTTTTGGGGGACGATTTGAAGGAAAGGAGGGCGAAGTGTCAGGCGGGGTTTGCTGAGATAGCTATCATGGAGGAGATTTCGTGGAGACAGAAATCTCGAGCCTTGTGGCTCAAGGAGAGTGACAGAAACACGAAGTTTTTCCGTAGATTGACCAATGCCCATCGAAGAGGCAATCATATTGGGAGGATTCGGGTGCATGGGTTGACTCTGGTTAAGGAGGAGGATGTG
>JAOTQH010000040.1:313148-330751 GCA_025631255.1 Cornus kousa
AGATGTTCTATGCTTTGATATCTGTTTGTTTGGGTGCCATTAGTGTTTGTTTGGTGAGAAAATGCGGGAAAATCAAATGAAACTGCAACTTTAATTTCTCATTTTCTGTTATGTTGGTTATCAGAATACGGAAACTAATTTCAGCTTACTTTTATAATTTAGTCTACTCAATTTGTTGAGTTGATTTCTCTGTTTTTTCATGAAATGGAAAGAATCGCCAAATATGGGTTTTGGTTTTCCTTTTATTTCTCCTAGGAACCAAACGGTACTCAGTCCTATACCTGCAAGTCTGATTCGGTGCACTTTCTGTAGGTTGTTTGGTTGCTGAGAAATATTTGGAGCAGACAAGGAAATGAAACCTTCAGTCCCTAATTTTCAAGCGTTTCGATTCTCAAATTAAAAGCCTTGAGTGAGTTATCGTCATCTTTTTTTTTTTTTGATGGTTCCATATTGAAACCCAAACAGCAAAGCTAAATATGGGTGTGAATATATGTTGTCAATACTCTATTTTCATTTCCTTGATTTTCTCAATATCCATATGTTACCCTATATTGGGTTTTTAGTTCTACGTATGAGTAATTATTTGTTTTCTGTTTATGCAGTTTAAGGACACAGTGTTGGTACGGAGGTTCAACAATGCAAATTCTGCAGCATATCATTTCCAAAATCTCTGCTACTCCAAGCACTAAGACAGTGAGAAATGTGGTAAAGGGATTGGATCTGAAGATACTTTTGCCAAGGGCCCGAGTCTTTTCGAGCAATTCTGGCAGTGGTGGAAATGACGAAGGTGATTGGGGGGAAGCATTTGGTGTAAGTGGAACTACTGGTTCTGATGATTTGGGTTGGGATGTTGCATCATCTTGGTCTACAGGACTGACCAAGGATCATTTTGACGGAGAGATGGTTGGCCAACAGGTTAATTCATCTGGTCCTGGAGATAATACGGCGAGGTCTCAGTTTGGTTCTGCAAGATGGACTTCTGAGGAGATGGATAAATTGAAGGAATTGGAGGAAGAGAACCGCAAAGGCAAGGCGTTTGTAGATGGATGGGGTGAGAGGATGGAGGAAATGAGCATATTGTTGAAGCAGGTGCGAGAGCCTGGAGCAAGAGGCACATATTTGAAGGACTCTGAGAAGGCTGAGATGTACAGGCTTCACAAGGAAAACCCAGAAGTAAATACGGTTGAGAAGTTGGCAAAAGATTATAGGATTATGAGGCAGAGGGTGCATGCGATTTTGTGGCTGAAAGAACTTGAAGAAGAAGAAGAGAAAAAGCTTGGACACCCTCTGGATGATTCTGTGGAGCTGTTGCTAGACACTTGCCCCGAGTAAGGAACAGATCTAATCATTACTTGTTCTAAATTTGTTAAAGATTTATTAATTTCTATTGTGATCCGGAAACAACATCAGCTAGTTTAGTGGATGGTGGATTAATGTTAGAGGAAGAAACTATGATATTTATATAATTTAGAGAATCCATGCTTCTCTGATTTCTTTGGTGTCTTTGAAAAGAAACACATATAATAATCTTTGATTATGAATTGTCAACCCTGAAGCCTAGCAAGGCTTAGGGTGCATTCTATATCTATGTTTAAATGTATGTGCACATTTGTTTAAAGTATGTATCCTTAATTATTTCAGTTTTCATGCCTTATGATTACTAGAGTTATGGATATAGAACTTATTAGTCTTCTTATTATTTTCGTTGCATTTCCATGCGATTCACATCATATTTTATTACCAGTTGGAAAACCTCAATCTTGTGTTTCTGAGAATTTTGCAGGTTAAAAAACTGTGTGTGTGTGTGTGTATTTTGCTTATTAGAGGTTAGATTAATCGAATCAGTCCTTGTTCTTCTGACACCTTCGTAAGGTTTTATTTATTAATTGCATATTGTGGAATTTTCTCTTCCATTATAAATAACCTTATATGAATGAACGCTTGAAAAATGTATGTACTCATGTTGGATAGACAACTCCTGAAAATGTGTATGAGATATGGCACACGTCTCCTTCTCCTTAAACTCTAGTCATTGTTGAACACTCAAAGTTACATTAAAAAAATATGGTTTGCATCTAGAAAAAATATAAAATAATATGAGTATTTAGTCGTCTCCCCATGTCTTTTGTTTCAGTTATTATTATAAACTTGACGCTAGAGACATACTAGCATCAGATACATGCATGTGTAATAACTGAATAACAATTTATTATAAATAAGGCCTTGAAATAGTTAGGACTCCTTCCCATTTGTTTGATATTCCTTGGCATTTTCTTGTCTCATGCCACATGTGGAAAGAAATTCCCATTGTCCTTACTTTCACAATCTTCAATTTGGAAAGGACATCAAGAGGATTCATCAGCATGTAATTATTTTTGGCTTTATTGTTAACAGATTTTTATAAATCAAGTTATTGACTATTTCAAATAAATCCCGAAATTCTCGAATGGTGCCACATTCTGGTCAACTTATAACAATGTGTTCAAGTAGTGTCAGTTCTAGAACATTCTTGAATTATTAAGACGAAGGTTTAGTGATAATTGTGGAAGAAATTATACATAAATATGGATTTGTGGATTGGTGAGAAAGTCTTGATCTTGAGAGTGGGTTCAGGTTATTACATTTAATCATTTTTGTATTTTTGCATGTAAAAAAGAAAAGAAATTAGAATTGAGATATTGTATCAGCCCATGATCTGTCAAATTCATTGGTTGTTCTCATACTGTGAGTCGTTGTATTGACAAAACAATCCTTATGTTTATAGCTAATACTTCTTTCTATATCCATAATATTTGGTTTGTGGTTGAACAAGTCCTTTATATTTTCGTGGCCTAACTTTTTTATTTTTGGGTGGTGAGGGGGAAGAGAGCATCAATAAGTATGAATTTGTGGATTGGTGAGGAAGTCTTGACGTTAAGAATGCGTGTTCAGGTTTTTACTTTAATCATTTTTGTTTATTTCCATAAAAAAAAAAGGACAAAAGAATTGAAAAGAAATTAGAACTAAGATATTGTATCAGCCTATGATCTGTCAAATTCATTGGTTGATCTCATGCTATGAGTCGTTGTATTGGCAAACCAATGCTTATGTTTATAATTAATAATTCTTTCTATTTCCACAATATTTGATTTGTGTTTGAACAAGTCCTTTTTATTTTCAAGGCACAACCTTTGTTTTTATTCTATATTGTTCTCTTGACATTTTGTAGTTTAATTAGCTACTAATTTGTTCAATCAATATCTTTTGGGCACATATGTTTCATTTAGAAAAATTTTATTTTTTTGTGTATTATTATTATTATTTTAAGTTCTGAAAATATTTCAATTTTCTCAAAACTGTTCCATTATTTGGATTTTTTTTTTTTTTTTTGATAAATGAAAATTTGAATGAGGCAAACTGTTCCATTATTTGGATTGAATGAAGCATACCCTCAAAACATAATTTGACGTTGGATGGCCGTCATGCCCTTCTGTGCTAGTTCATTAAACTATCACATAATACTTGGCATCTGAAGACTTGTATGATCACTGATCATAATTTGCTTCACATTCTCTCTCTCTCTCTCTCTCTCTCTCATTCTCCCTCCTTCCTTACAAGAAAAAGAGATTTTATTGGTTACTTTGGACTTGTATCATATTTTGGGATTGGCGATTTCTGGTTTTACTAGTTACTTTTAACTTGTGTCGTGTTTCGGGATTGGACGTCATATTAATTAGCTTTTTGTTGCATCATAATTTTGGTTGTGTTCCCTAGAATCCATTTGCATTAAATATAAAATCTCAAAAGAGAATATATTTGCATTTATTTCAAGGAAATAAACAAGCCAGGTTCACAATACTTGAGACGCCTTGGAAGAATTTAGTGATATAATCCGAGTCTTAGACTCTTTGGTGGGTTTTAAAACTGTTATCTCGTCTTCATTATTAACATTATTATTTAGAAAAGCCCTATATATGCAGTCTATCTAACTTGCTTATATAGGGCTGTAGATGCGGCCAAAAAGAATGTAAAAGCAGCCCCTTTCTTTTGATTATGCTACTTGATTCACCCCTCTTAGTTGGCTTCCATGTTTTATGTGTTTCATTATAATTGATTCTTTATGTTTGAATAGCGTTAAATAGATATTTCCATGCCAATAATTATGCATATCTTGATTCAGAGTATTTTATTATATATGTGTGTATATATTGTTTTACATAGAAGTAGGATGTCTTTAAGAATGTAATTAGCCACACACGGCAATTGTGAATATTTTGTTAACATTGAGCGCTGTGAGTAAAAAGGTAAAATGACGGCAATTGTATCCTACATTTCGTATATTACTCGATTGCAATGGTAAGGTGAGATCCAAAGTTGTCAAGCTCAGAATTCTATGTTGGATCGATGAGAGAGATCTATAGGATTGATCAAAGATTTTATCAAATAAAATGCGAGGTAAGAAGACTAACAGAATATAAACAAAAAATTCTTAAAAGAGACAGACAAGAATCCTAAACACATAGAAAAGGATAGAAATATGATTTCAAAGATATGGAGTGTACGAGCATCCACAAATTCACCAAGCAATTGAGATATCGTTCAAAAGGTAGAGCTCTCACACTAAAATTGTAACATACAAGTTCTAAGGTTGTGCAGAAGAAGAAGATACTTTCCATGAAGAGGGAAACAGTACACTCTTCATGAAGAAGATAGAAATAAAAAGAACAAAACGCTAGAAGAGACAAAAGAAGACAAATAGAGAAGCAAGATGTTGTTCATGAAGAGATACTGTTTTTGGAAAAAATAGAAGAGAGAGATATTGAGAGGAAAGAATAATATTTTAAATCAATAAAAGATTTTGAATCACTTTCCAATGGCACTGTGTGTCATCAATAAAGCTCCTTTCTCATTTGGTTGCTGCTTGTTGCAAGTTGTCATCACTTTCAGACTTTCAGTTATATGCTAATGAGTCATAATTTACTAATTATAATTATATGTTTGGTTACCAGTTTTGGGTTTTAAAAAAGTTTTGACTGGAGGGTTATATGCTGGGTAATGGTCTTTGGATTTGCGTCAATTTTGGACTAAAGGTCATCAGAATAATAGACCCCCAAAGAAAATCAGGAAAGCGTTGCAACCTGGATCGGTAGGATTGTGGTTCTACAACCTAAGTCCTGAAGAAGGCACAAGCCCACCAAGGTCCTAACCTTCTGCAATTCTTTGTAGAACACCAACTATTAGAACGGTACCACTAAGATCCTACCCTTCAGCAAGTTTTTATATAATCCAGATTGATTTGATAACTTTCTGGGATTGTAATATCCTACAACCCTGATCGTGATGCAATGGTGGGACCTCTTAATTGCCATAGAGTTTTCTCATAGATAATAAGAATATAATCGTTAGATTACTAAATTCTTTTTTCGTTCTGTCTTGGAAATGTTATAGTCTTATAGATATTAAATTTCCCTAGAAGTGTAAAATTTTATGTGTATAGATTTGTTTTCAAATTGATACGGAAAGCTTTCACGGCCTTAAGAAATAAATGGTTTGTGTAAACCCAGTGAACTTTTGAACTTGTCTTTTTCAGAATAGTTAAGTCAGATCCTTATCTAGGTTGATTCACAAGTCCCTTTTAAAGCGATAGAAGAAAGACTACTTACCTTTCTTACACATTTATAAAGCTTATCTTGGATTCTGAAAAGGAAAAACTTAGTTTGAACTTCTGAAGAATCTTTCACTTAGGTCCATTTATGGCTTATTTTGTACTATTTGAAATCTAATTCTATAGGAGTAAAGGAAAAGGTGAGAGAGATGAAGGCTTCCTATTTAATTAAATCATGATATCGTTATCTAAGTTTTTTAGGGATGCTTCAATAAACTTGGACCTGTTCTTAAGCATTTAAACTATAAATAATTTTAATTATTTATTTTTTTGTACACGATTACTCTATGTCGAATCTTTCATGGGAACTAGTTATTATCAACTTACAAAGTAGGTATGTGTTCAGTAATTTGTTTCCCTGCTTCATTCTGATGTTTTGTTGGTAAAAAGATCACCATAAACTTTTGTTAATAAAAAGTTACTCAAGGGGAGGCACATGCATTACTCCTTCACTCATTACATCTCTTATCTTGTTTAGTCATTTATTCCTCATTGTCTTTCCAGGTTTCTTTAGAGAATAAGCTATCAGCATCCCCCCCTCTCTCTCTAATCTGTCTAAAGTAGAAAAATGTCAAGAGGGGAGGACTACAATAAGGAAGTGGAAGGCCGCCAAAATTGATACTCACTGAAATGGATTTCTTACCATGATTAGGGTTACTATTTTCTTTTTCATGTTTATTTACAAACTTCCGAGAAGTTTAAACATCAAGTGATAGGCAGAAAGACTGAACTAACCACAGGGAATGCTTGACCCAGAGATCCTTTTTCCTTTCTTGAATAGCCAAGGGTCAAAAGGATGGTTCTGTTGATAATTTTGTCAAAGGTGTAGGTCTGCAGGTCCTTGTTGAATTTTATTCTTATGAATAATGCTGGTAGTCATTAGCTCTAGCTGACAAGCGAGAGAACATCAGTTCAAGTCTCAAAGTAGTTACTTTGTGAAAAATAATGTCAAATATTTGGTTCATCTGCAATCTTTCCCTCCTAGTACTACATAGGCGTGGCCGCGTGACAGAACACTGGGTAGTGCAGTAACAGAATTATGCTGGTAGATATTACAACTGAAATTTATCTTTGCACCTATATGTCTCTAACATGGGTGTAGATCCACCTTGTGGAAATAATTACCTTAGTAAACTGTAGGTTTTGAGTCTATACGTAATGAAAAGTGGGCGATGCATTGTTGAATATGTATAATATCTGTTTGCATGTCAGTCTCAGAACTGCACTGTGAAGTTTTGTAGCTTATAAATTCTCGTCATTCTCTACAATTGATTGATAGACTGGAGAGATTTGCTGTTGGATAGTGGACTGGTGGATGGGATGATTGCATCTCTTTTAACTTTTCATTGTGCCTCTATACTGGGACTGGTTTAGTAAACTGTCATTTTGTTTTATGCCTAATGTGTGTTACGAATTCATAACTCTTTTAAATATTTTGGTCAGAAAAATTGTCCCAGGCTATTAGTTTGTACTTGGCTTCATCATTTTATAATGAGTGCATGCCATGTCGTGAAAGTCTAGAAATGCTTTCAAAGATGCTTGTTCGTGTCATAAAATAAATAATAGAATCTGTTGGTGATCTGTTTTTACTTCTTGGTTGGAAAACTTGCTTAGGATACTGAATTGGATTTGGTCTGGCCACTTCTTATAATGCTTGTTCTGATTTGTTTCTTCTTGCAGATTTTTTATTTCCCATGACAGGGAATTTCATATTGCCTCTCTGCCATACAAGCCAGACTTCAAGGTCATGCCCGAGGGTTGGGATGGCACCCCACGTGACCGAGATGAGGTGCACTATGAGATCTCTATGAAGGAAGATGAGATGTTATATCAGGAGTTCGTGCAAAAGATGAACTTTAACAAAATGAAGGTATCATTGCCTCTGCCCTAATAGAAATGAAATGAAAATAAAAATAATAAAATGAGGTCTGCCTACTTACTTCTGATAACCATTATTACTATTCAATAAATTTTCTTATATTTTGCTACTAAAGCTTTAGATGATGTGGTTTTGTGTGTACAGATGGCAGGGAAAGTCAAAGTTCACAAATATAGCAGGAGGCGCCCTTCTGATGGATGGAATTTCACCGTCGAGAAATTGGGGCCGCGTGGTAAGCGTGGAAGTGGTGGCGGATGGAAATTTGTTAGTATGCCGGATGGGTCTAGTCGGCCCCTGAATGATATGGAGAAGATGTATGTGAGGAGAGAGACTCCTCGGCGTCGGCGCAAGATTCTCCCATGATACTCAGGAGAGAGAGGCATCATGTTTTAATTATCTTAGTTCCTCAAAGGTCTTTTCAATCTGGTAACGTTTATTTCATGGTTCGAGTTCTTAGACACTACTCCGATCTACATTCCCTTGGTTCTTCTGATTATGCCAGTAGCTTTATAAGTATCTTGTGTTTTTGGATTCCATTACTTTTGTAGATTCACAAGTTCAGTTAGCTGAAATGCCTAACTGGAGGCGAAACACAATTGTACCTCATTGGCCCCCTAGTGTGACTTCTGGTGTTGGGTCTAACACCGGATGGCTGTGAAATCAATTATGTTGATTTTGGTCGAATTCAGGTTGGCTATTTTTACTTTATCATAGTTGGAATGATTGACTGGTTGGTTATTCACACCGGTTAGCGTGATTGGGCGTGTGTTAGGCATGATGGTACTCGGGTTTTAACCAATCGCCTAATTGGTAGTGTATCCAGCTCCCCGGGCGGGTGTGCCCGTATTCGAATATCCCCTCCCCTTAGTTTGCCGGGATATTAAAAAAAAAAAGAAAAAAAAAGAAGAAGGCTCGATTAAGCATCCGTGTTCTGGAGTTGGAAGAGAACATAGCTCTCAAGTTGGAGAGGTGATACAGTTGGTAGAGAAACAATAGAGAACGACAGAGCCTATACTATTTACAAAGTTCTTTCATTTTTTCTTCTTTCGTATGGTGTGACTTTCTGCTATATGGATAGTTCATTAACCATGCTAATTAACAAATTCTTTCATGTTACTCGTCTTTCTTACTATATCGATAGTTCATAAACCGTGCTAATTAACAAATTCTTTCATTTTCTTTTCTTTCAAAAATTTGTGAAGTGTATGGTAAAATCAGTTTTACCGTTACTGTCTGGCCTAAAAGTAAAATAGTGATGATTTTGAGAACTCTATGCAAGGTGAGGCACGTCCGTCAACCTAAATTATCCACGGCTTATGCTTCGTTTGGCAGGAAACAATGAAAGAGAGGGAAGAGAGAGAGTGGAATGCATTGTCCATTACATATGCTTTGTTCGGGAGGAAATAAAAAAATTGAATGACGGGGAGAGAGTGGAATGCATTGGCGTTCCTCTCGAAGAGATGATTGTTTAGTTGGAGAGAAAAAGGAAGAAGTTACCGATATATCATGCAAAAGGAAAAGTATTTTTTGTTTGTTTTTATCTATATATGTTTTAATTTGTTGTGATGTAATTTATGAATGAGTATTATAATTTAAAACTTTTTTAATAGCCTCTCACCTATCTTTCCTCTCTCTACACACATCCACGATATTATTGTCCCTTCTTTCCTTGTTTTCTTTTTATCGGACAAAAAAGTTTGTTCTCTTCTTTCTATATTCCACTCTTCTTATTTCCTAAAACATAGAGTATTTAAACTGAAAAAACAAGCGCGACTTTAGGGTTTTTGCCCTAAATATGTGGCACAAATCTATATATATAGATATATAAAGACATAAATATTAGTATAATCCTATTTGTAAGGAAGGGGATATCTATATATAGATATATAAAGACACATATATTATAATCCTATTTGTAAGGGAGGGGATATCCATGTCTTACTCTCTCATCCTTCCATCAACAAAACTAACGGACTAATCCGATTCTCGGTTCTTTGCCAAATTGCTAGCTTTGTCCAATCAAAGCAAAGATATATTATCTGTTTGGTTTAATTAATTAAAAACAAATTTAAAAAATAACAAAAATATATATAAATAATTTGCTTTTAGAAAACCACCCTTAATTAATTAATTTTTTTTAACTAAACCAAATTTCCCCCTTTTTCCTCCCCCTCTTATAACATTCAATATTGTTGAAAAACTAAATTAATACATTTTTTAATTAAGTTCTCTAAAAATATTTTGAATGTATTAAAAATATGATACTAAGACTCTTTTTTTGCTGAATGGGTATTTTTTGTTTTATAAATATTCAAAAAAGGTACAACAATAACAAAATGATGAAATCCCCAATACAAGACACAAAGTGACTAAATCCACTACCATCCACTAAACTTATGCTCAAGATAAAACAAAAATAACCCAAGCCATAAAAATTAAAAGCAAATAAAGACTAAATTTCTGACACCAATCCCAGCTCCACAACTGAAACTTTGACGAAGGAACCAACCACATCATGAAGACTCCCTTTCACTTATGCAAGACCAGCCCCCATCAACACCAAAATCTAAATTCGACCCTGCACCAATTACCATCAATAGACTATACAGCATCAAACAAAACCATCAACTCAGCAAATCCAACTGCAAAGAAATGCATGACTTCCCAAACAACAACATTTGCAGCAACTGAAGACTGCTCCTTAGTACCTCCATGCAAAGAAACATTCTTTTCCATCCAAATCTTCCACATAAATACACAAACTGATTTAGACCTTGAAATCGCACCACTGAAATGTGCAACTTGTCTAACACTTGCTGCCAAACCTCCAAAGCATAAGAGCACTTGCAGTCTTGCAGAGCAAATGATCATTAGAATCTTCCTCCTTGAAACAATTATGACAGATAGCTGGACCTGAGAATCCTCTTCTATGTAAATTAAAGGAAGATAAGTTTTTATTATGTAGAATAATAACCACCAAAACAGCAACTCGAGGTCTGCAAAATTTCCAACAACACTCCTTCCAGCCCACTGTCTGTCCTCTAGCTCGACAAATTTTCCATACATTCTTCAAGCTAAATCTTCCATGAGACCATTCAATAACATCTTGTCCAGATTTCACAACAATATTAGCCATGAAAGTAATAGCAGAAGCTGGAAAAAATTGAGGAAATGACCAGCTTCCATCAACAATTAAAGTAGTAAGCCTAGCCAGCTTATCATAATTTCTGAAAATAGCAGCCCCAAATCTCTGAACCAAGGACAACCCTGCACACCAAGTATCAAACAACATGTTAAATGATGTCCCATTTCCTACCCTGAATTCTGCATTTTCTTGTATGAACTCTCTGGTGTCCAGTATTTGTTTCCAAATAGAGGAATCTTGCACTTTAGGCTGAACAGTCCAGAAATTTTCCTGTTATAAATACTTGGCATGTATCCACTTAACCCATAAGGCTTCCTTATTCTTCACAAAATCCCAACAAATAACAGCTTTAGCTACGAAATCAACATCAAGAATCCTACGAAGATTAAACCCACCTTCTACATATGGTAATGTTACTTGACTCCATTTTAATTGTGACATCTTGTTAGCATCTAGCTTTCCATTCCACAAAAAATTTTTGAACTTCCTTTCAAGAGCAACAATACAACCCCCTGGAATTTTTAAATCAAATATCCAATGATACATAAAAGAATATAAAACAGACCTGAGAAGTTCTACTCTCCCTGCAAGAGACAGATTAATTATATTCTAATGCTCTAATCTAGCAGTAGCTTTATCAAAAATCCCCTTACAATCAACATTTCTTAAGCCTCTGTTAACTAATGGAATTCCCAAATATTTAATAGAAAAGGACTCCACTTTCACCTGCAAAACTTGAAGTAATCTCCTTTTACTCCTCACAGACTTTGAAAAAATAACAGCACTCTTTTCCTTATTCACAGCCAGACTTGACACTTCATGAAATTTTTGAAACACCCCATTAATAGATTTAGCAGTCGAAATGTCAGCCTTAACCACAATGAACAAATCATCTGCATAGAAAACATGTAAAACCAAAAACCTAGACTTCTGCACCAGTTTACAAACCTTTAATTGACCATCAACAATTTTCTCATGCATCAAAGTAGAAAAATAATCTGTAATGAGAGTGAAAAGAAAAGGGGATAAAGGGCAGCCCTGTCTCAATCCCCTCCCAGATGCAAAAAAATAAGTAGGAACTCCATTGCACAAAACTGAAAATCTTGCTGTAGACACACAGTTCATAATCAAATTACACCATCTCTCAGTAAAACCATATAGCTTCATACTCTGATGCAAAAAATTCCAACTGACTAAATCAGAAGCCTTTTTAAGATCCACCTTAATGGCCATAGCAAGTCCACTACTTTTTAAACCAATTTTTTTTATCAAATCAGTCACTAACAGAATATTATCATGTATTCTTCTACCTTTAATGAAAGCTGATTGTTCCAATCCAACCAAGTTAGGCAAAATTATACTCAATCTATTAGCCAAAATTTTAGAAATGATTTTATAACATAAGTTACAAAGAGCAATAAGTCTATAGTTTTCCAACTTATCCCCTTGATTTGTCTTTTGAATAAGGGTTAAAAAAGTGGAATTAATCCCCAAAGGTAGAGTAGCCCCATTAAAGAAATAAACAATCACAGCAATGAGGTCATTACCAACAATGTGCCAGTATTTTTGAGAAAATCTAGTAGGAAAGCCATCTGGACCTGGAGATTTATCTAGATAAAACCCATGACCACATTTTTAATCTCCTCTGCAGTAACCTCACTATCCAAACCCTGCTTATCAGCATCTGAGAGGACTCTTCTAGGAGGGGATAACTCTATCTCAACACCAGGAATAGCTGCATAGAGATTTTCATAATATTGAACTAACCATTCTTTTATGATTACAAGATCTGAAGAGCTCTCACCCTCAGCATTTTGTAAACAATTAATGGAATTATAGCATCTTCTCTGCTTAACCATGATATGAAGAAAAAAAAAGGAAGTACACTTGTCACCTTCTTTAAGCCATTTCAATATGGACTTTTGACTCCATATGATTTCTTCCAATTCTAGGGTAGATTGTAACTGTAAGCTGGCTTCCCTCTCCTTAGAAATCAGATTTTGGTTCAATGGATCCTTCAACAATTCCATCTGGACAAAATGCAACCCTTTAGTAGCTGAGATAACCTATTCTGGAAGTTTGCCTTTATTTTTATTCCACTATTTGACAACATTTTTAACTGATCTCAACTTCTTCTGTAACTGATACAAAGGGTTTCCTCCAACTAACTCTCCCCAAGCCTTGAAAATAATCTCCTCAACCTCTTGCTGGATACACCAGATTTTCAGAAACTTAAAAAGCTTTGGTCCTGAAGCACAGTCCATATGCCACTTCACTACCATCCCATAATGACCTAACAGAGAAGCTGGAGTGTAATAGACTCTGGAATCAGTAAACCTATGAAGCCAATCCTCATTGACAAGAACTTTATCAAGCTTCACGTTAATCCTTCTATGACTATCTTGTTTATTGCACCAAGAGCACCCACCATTGCTAACAAGTAGCTCATCGATTAAATTCATCAAGAAGAGATTGAGGTACTCTCAGCCCCCCAACTTTCTCTTTATGAAACCAAGAAATATTCCAATCACCAATAGCCAACCATGGCCCCTTAATCACAACAGCCTGATCTTTCAAATTCAACCATAATTTTTTTCTATCTTGAACATTATTTGTGGCATAAATAGCTGAAATAAACACAATTGAGCTTGTAGAGACATGCTTCACTTCCAACAACATCACTTGAGCATCCTCAATAACCAATTATACCTTAAAAATATTAGGATCCCAGGCCACCCAAATCTTCCGTAATGGATGAGAGTCATAGTTAGTTAACCATTGCCATCTAGCATTAATTTTATTCTGTATCTTAATAACCTTTCTCTGTCTCACCCTAGTGTCAACAAAAACCACAAAAGCAATTTATTCTCACCAATCCATGCTTTGACCACTTTTTGCATGCTAGGTCTGTTTAGACCTCTAACATTCTAAGCTCTAAGCATTAAGAACAGGAATTTGGTGGCATTCCGCCACTATTTTGTTTACCTCTAGTAACCCTATCAGATGGAGGAACATGAAGCCTTTTCTTAACTTCACTCTTATTCACATCAGTATCCTTTTCCTGTGAATGATCACCCTTAACCTCAGCTGTAGCACCACCCTTACAACCACTACCTTCTAAAATAAAGTCTTTTTCAAACCCACTCCTTTCATGTATATCAACTATGTCAAGGATCTCAGTTACTACCCAATGGTCAGCCACTTCCACAAGCCCAGTATCATGGTCCCCATCCAACTTTGAATTATCACCATCCTTAGAACCTGATATAACTTCTTCAGCCCCCACAGAATCAGGAGTAGATTCAGCATCCCCCAAAGGAAGCCGTGTATCCCCTTCATCTACCACCTCAAGATTCAACCTCAAGTCTTTTTTAACTTTGTTTATAGCCAAAGACAGGTTTATGTCCCCTTCAGCCACCATTTCTAAACCAACCCCATCCTCAAGACTTCCCTTGATATTAACCCCAACCTTAACACCTTCATTTGAAACATCCTCGTCTATATCTTCAACCCTATTTCCAAGAAAGGCAAAAGTGTTAGAAGTAGTCGCAACATCCTGGCCAACATCTAAATCATTTTTGTTTGACATACTATCAACCACCTTGTCTACAACACCACTATCAATTAGTTTTCCTTTCTGTTTGATCAACCACCTGTCCACTACCTTCTTGGGTTTAACTTATGTTACTTTCTTAGGATAAGTATCCGCCATATGATTCATTCATTGACACAAAGAACACACCCGAGGCCGCCATTCATACTTAATTAACACACTGCAATCGCATCCATGCATATCGATAATCATGTTATTAGGTAACACTTTAGAAATTTCCACCTCAATCATGACACGAACAAACCCTCATTTATCTCTGAATTTGAGCGAATCATCTATGTTAATTGGATGAGAGAAAGAAGAACACACTTTTGAAACTGACATAGAATTGCGGCAATGCACTGGAAGTCCATAAATCCGAATCCATATCGGCACCGAATCCATTTCTTCCCTTTCTAACACCACGTTTTTACACCACTGTTTCATATTGATCAATCGACCCTCAAAGGTGTGAATACGAGATAACACTTGTTGCACCATTTCTTCCTTCTGGAATCTTACCATAAAAAAACCATTCTGCAGATAAACACCGTAACATCTTTTGCCCACCATTTCTCAACATATGCCTTGAAATTATGATAGGAAGGATGCTTCCCCAAAACATATCCCACCATTGAAGGTTTCCAGTACTCAATTTCTTGTGCTACATCATCAACAGTAATGGAAACTTTAGAACCACGACTAAAACTATAATATTGGAGATTTGTAAACACTGAAGAAGACGAGGATGGAGAAGCAAAACAACTTCTCCATAAAAGTTTGGGTTGAGTGATAATCTCATGCAAGCCCAGAGACGCTGGCAAAGGAATGGAGGAGGAAGAACCCTTCCCTATGAGGAAAGACCTCTGAACGTAACCCTAAAAGCATGCAAACCCTAACCCTAACAGCGTTTTCCTATAGAGAATTCTTTCTTTAACCCCCTTCACTTCTTGTGCACCTCAATTTCTCTCTAACTTTTCATTTTAGAACCCCCTATCTATAGAAAAACCCTAAAAGTGCCCCGAATGAGTCCTGTAGGGTCTAGAAAAGTGGAATTTGAGCAGACGCGCTCAAACGGCAAAACACAGTGAATGAAAAAGAACCGAAATAAGAAAAAATGAATAACGGAAGAAATGGCGTTGAAAACTAAGTCCCGAGCAGAGTGATATGCCTAAACAAGTTCGGCAGCAACCGGGGTCAAAAACCTGAAAACTGGGAAGATTGACCACAAGACAATTCTAAGAGTACACTAGGGTGCACAAAATAACCGAAACTGTGGAACCGAAACCGGAACTATGAGAATCGGAACCATTTTTATAGGTTCTCACGGTTCCGGTTCCAAATTTAGGAACCGTTGACATACGGTTCCGGTTCTAGCCTATGGGATCGGTAAGAACTGGAACCGTATATATATATATATAATATATATATTTATTATATATTTAATTTTATACTAAATTTTTTAAAAAGAAGTAAAATAAGTCGCTGGAGCCTCCTGGAGCTTACACGTGAAACAAAACCTATTAGTTTTTTACCCTAAAATCTCTTACGCTCATCGCTCTCAATCTTCGTCTCCTCTCAATCTCTCATCTTAGGGTTTGACGAAGTGATTTACTGAGCATAACGAATCGAAGCTGAAGAACCCTAAGCTAACCCTCGCCTTCTCTGAAGTCTGACCTCTTATCGCCGTTGTCGGAGTCGCCTCCTCTCATTTCTTTAGTCCTCATCGCCCTCACCTCTTCTTAAGTCTCATCTGAAATTTCCTCGTCGATTCAGATTTTATCATTAATCATCTCCGATCTCAGATTACTCGGTAAGTCCTTGATCGACCTGTCACTCCCATCTCAGATTTCTGAGCCAAGTGAATCCTCCAAAGTTCTCAGACAGTGACACGGTCACACGGCTTCTCCGATCTATACCCTCTCACCATCTCAGATTGTCTATATTCTGTATTTATTTATATTAATATTTTTGATAATATATTAAGTATTTTGCTGTTACTATAGTATTTGTAGTGATGATGGTTTGTGTAACAACCCACTCCGCCACATGGTATGATATTATCCACTTTGGGCCTGAGCCCGCACGGTTTTGCTCTTGGGTTTCACTCCAAAAGGCCTCATACTAATTGGAGATGATACACTTGCATATAAGCACTTCACCTTTCCCTTTCCCAGGCGATATGGAACTTGTGCACTCGTAACTTGCCAGTGTGGTAGCCTGTCAGTGTCTCTCGCACCCACCCACGGCACACCAGCCCACATGGTCATTACAGCTAAGACAAAAATAGTTGCCTATTTTTGACAGAACGTTCCTTAGACATTGTGCAGTCAAGAGATTCATCTGTGGTAACGATGATCATTTTCCAAGATGAACCTTTAAGTTTAGGATGAAATAAAGATTCATGATTTGGATTTTGAAAGTTATTTTAGAAAGGATGTTTCCAAATTATCAATCAAAGTTCTAATGAAATACAACCCAGTAAGCTCCTAGGAAAATGGATGGTTCACATCAGTCCCACTTAAAAACCATAATCGATCCTTAGGCCCTTAAGCTGGTTGACAGAGCTTTTCTAGACATTATAGGGTTAAAGGAGACATTAATTGGCAACGATTATCCTTCCTCATCGAGTTCTTTCAAATGAGGGATGATTTTGAGAACTTATGTGCTCTCGAAAAGTGTATGTGTGCCAAGATTTTGTGTTTATTTTAAAAAATGCATTAGTTGATTGTAGTGGTTTGTTTTGATTATTGATTTGGTTGATTGTAGTGGTTTGTTTTGGTCATTGATTTGGATGATTGTTTGATTTAGATTGAAATGACATTTTTAGAGGAAGAGATGTTTTTTTGGTGATAAACGATTATATAAGTGGACGTCTTGGAAAGAGAGTACTTTGGACTCAAAAATGGTCGTTTTACTTAGAAATGGCTTTCTTAGACTTGAAAAATGCGTACTTCAAAAGAAGTGATTTTTTATAACTCAAAATGTGATCGAAATGATCACTTTGCTCGCAAATTGTTTTGGTATCGGAAGTGACCAAAAAAGGCCACTTTGATGAAGAAGATATTTTTGATGCCAAAATGGGTGAAAATGACCACTTCACTAAAAATGGGATTTAAAGTGGGCCAAAAAGCATAAATCCCCCAAGTATTAAAAATTAACATTTTACCCCCTTGAATTTCAAAATCGAACAAGTTAGTCCCTCAACTATCATAAATGATCAGTTTCACCTCGACAGTCCTTTCCGGCCCATTTCTGGTCACCGTCATTATACATTTACAAAAATGCCCATTATAATTAATATTTTAAAAAAAGCAAATAAAATTAAAATCTGTCTCTTATA
>JAOTQH010000040.1:355906-370336 GCA_025631255.1 Cornus kousa
CGGTAAAATAAGATAGATACAGGTTCTAGAATACCTAAGTTTAACGGGTTTAAATGCGCACTTTTCAGTGCTCATCAAATAACACAGTGGATGTTTGTATATGTTTCTTTTTCTCCCTTGTTCTATCGTTTGGGGTGGTTTAACATTCTTGCTGGGTAATAGGGAAGGGTAGAATTATAAGGGATAATTCACACTGGTGCTCCCATTGGCTTGTCATAAATTTCTTGGAGTGTTACCTAAGTATTCGTCTTTGTTGGACATGTATAGTTTTTATAGATATCAACCACATCAGGGAAAATAAATAAATTCTACTGATGAGAGTAACTTGCAAAAAAATCATCAACAACATTTTTATAATAAATTTTCCAGATTTGGGCTTTCAAGTCAATTACATCCTACTGCATGAAACATTCTATAATCATGCACAAATAAAATTTTGTAGTTTGCATACATATATATAACAGAAAAAAAGAAAAAGGGAAGGAAAAAAATATTTAAATTGCTTTATGTGGCAACTCGAAGCGACACAAGGGGTATATGTGACTCTTTTGAGCCACTCCAAAATGCAGACCGGATGGTATGTATGAAAACATAACATGCGAGTCACTTTTGACCCAATAAACATATCATTCCTACATATCGCACACACTTTCCCTCTATCATTATTCTCTTCAAATTTGACTGTCTCCAATCCCTCCATATATGATGTACTTGCAAGCACTAATCTATCATTTCACAAGTACTTTCTCATAGTCCAATCCATCAATGACAAGAGCAAGTTTCTTTCATATCTTTCGTCCAAGCGAGCTTTCTTTGGTGTACTGTTCCTCACACTCTTTTTTTTTTTTTCCTAGTTGGTACTCACGCACACTTATCTCTTCTGAGACTTGAACCTCAGACCTCCTTTTGGAAAGTAAAAAGCTGATACCGCTAGGCCACTAACCCATTGGTAGTTCCTCACTCTCATTGATATTTCTTTCCATATGCCATCAAATTCCATACCCAGCCGCACCCTTACGATCCAGGAAACAAAATTTTGAAGTTCGAGCACACGTTTTCCATCTCCTTTGCGCAATCCATTGCTTGGATCTCCTAACTAGGCAAAATCACTATTTTCTCAATGTTGATGTTCAAAACTAGTATTTTTCGGCCATAGTTTGAGAATTTAGTGACCGTCCAACGAGCATCATCCATGACAATACTGACTAGATCGTCGAGCTTGTCTAGCTCATGCACTGTTTGCTAGAATTTGAAATATATAAATACATAAAAGGGTGAGTTACACGGTGCGGAAGCTATCGGTTGATTAAATTGTAATTAACTCTCTAAATGACCTAGAGGATGGTGAATAAGTCAACTTGCTCAATTTTTGTGATTGATTAATTTACCTACAAATAAGATCAATTAAACATCCACAACCATAAAAATAAATATTGTAAAATAAAGCAAGTAAAGTTTGAGAGAGAACACCGATTTTTAGTGAGGAAAACCAATTGGAAAAACCTTAAGGACTTTCACGCTATCCCGGGTGAATCAATCCACTATGTATGAAGCAAAGTACATCTCACTTTGACTCAGTTTCAAACCCTTTCACTCTATCAAAAATCAACTCAATGAACGCCACCGGCTTTACGACCTCCTATCCAACAGCTCACGACTTCAGACTTATTCCTTAAACCTTGTAGAATGATTATTGGTAGATCATGAACACTCCACGAATGCTCTAACCCCTTCAAAGTGTGATCGAATCATCTATTTTCTTCAAATATTAATTTATGCGAAAGCAAACAAAATCCTGCTTCTCGAAATAATTGAATATTCAATTATGCTCCAATTTTGATAAAATTGAGAACATCACCCTAAATCACTGTGTTTGTGCGTGTGCTCTCAAAAATAAAATCAGAAAAATCAAATTTATTTTTTGAATTAAAAATATCTCTTAGAGGTTCTTTCAAAATAGTTGAAAAAATACATTCCCAAAAGCCACCCTAATTTTAGAGTAAAAGAGAGATTATATAAATTTTTTAAAGACCTACAAATACTTGGAATCCAAGTCAATTTCGTGCACGATCTTTAAAAAATCTAGCCGAAAAGAGAAACCAAAACTAAAAAGGATTCAACTTTCTATTTTTGTAGAAATAGCACAACCTGCTCTGTAGAATCGCAACCAATTTCGCTAATCCAGAAAGCATTGGTTAGAAAGAAGAAAAAAAAAAAAAAAGGTTAGAGAACGTATTTAAAAAGTTTCAAAGCGCAACTTGTTCCATTTTTACGCAGCCAGTTTAGTAAAGACATACTGCAATTTATGAAAATAAATACTTTGAAAACTTTTTAAATGTATATGCTCACAAGCTCACATGCCCTCCACACACATATCGTACTAACATGTCGTTCTTATTTAAAAAGTTGGACAAATTACATAAAGGACCCCTCTGGTTTCCATCTTGTACATATAGATAGAAGATGCCGCAGTATAACAGAAAGGCCCCAAATTAATTGTTTGTTGTTAATGGATTGATATGAATTTACATTTTTGTTCTTAGAGTTAAACTATTTGTTTAATGAAAAAATCTAAAAAAATTTGTGTATTGTTAAAGTTACAATTTTGCCTAAGACTCCTTCACTTCTTTCCTCTTACAAAACCATGCTTCTCTCTCTTATCTCTCTGTATTAACTTGAAAGGCGACCTCATCTTCCGAGTTGACTAGTACGACACCAAGCCCCAACTTGTTCTCATGTATCCCTCCAGCCACCGCCTCCTATATTCCTATGTCCATAACTGATACTTCATCAAAAGTCGATCCGGCCAACCCTTGTGATATCGCCGGTGGTGCCCGAACTGGGTTCTCTAAGGCCATCGTCGCCTGTGATTCATAGGTGCCAATCCGAGCTAGCCTGGCCAACGCCACCTCCACCTCCACCTCCACCTCCAACTCCAACTCCAATCCATAACCCAAAACGATCCGGCCGACATACCCTGATTCACCCTTCGCAACCGCCGTGTATGTATATATATAGATGGATATATATGTGTGTGTATATATAGATAGATAAATATATATGTATGGATGAGATTGATGTGTGTGTGTGTGCGTGTGTATATATAAATAGATATATATGTGTGTGTAATTATATGTGGATGAGATTGATGGGTGGAGTTGAGGGGTGAATTGGTTGATGGTTGTCAAAGGAGGAGGAGGAAGAAGAAGGGAAAGGTGTATGTGGGGGCCCCAGCACCACCACACCACACCACAGTACCACACCAACGTTGCCACCACCACTAACCCTAAACCCACAATCAGCAGCATAAATCAATTGAAAAGAACTACCGGGCCTCCACCTCACCACCATCCCATCGTTTTAACTGCCACCACCATTCCCACCTTACAACCACTGCAGTGCCACCACCCCCACTATCCCCAAACCTACAATCGGCAGCAGAAATCGATGGAGAGATAAAATGGAGGCGCCAGCGCTGCCGTCGCCACCACCACCGATTCCTCCACCGTCAAAACCCTCTTCCTCCGCCGATCCCCTTCTCTCCAAGGGTCGCGACGCCTCTAATTCACCAAACCACCACTCGACCGCCTCATCCCCGAATTCCTGGACTGTGCTGTCAAACCCATCACCCACTTTTCGGGTCATTGGCAGAAGCTTGCTCCAATCGTGGCAACGTTGGTCTGGGCTTCGCGCTGATCTCCGCAACCTCTCCTCTACCCGTATTTCTCGTCCTCTCTGTCGGCGGCGACGTCAAACCCATCGAATTTTCGCGTCACTAGCAAAAGCTTGCTCAAATCGTGGCGGCGTTGGTCTGGGCAAATGGCGGCGGCGGCGTTTATTTAGGGTTTCGAGAAAGCAAGAAGGGGGAGGAGAGGGGAAAACGGCGTCATTTAACTTAAGGGGAAAACGGCGTCAATTTTAGAACTATTCTACTGCGTCATTCAACTTAAGGGCAAGGCGGCGTCATTAAACTTAATTAAAAATCCATACAAATATATATATATACATGTACATATATATCCAAATTAAGAAAGAGATGAGAGAGAGGAGACAATTATGATCTATATACATACAGTAAAGCAACCAGGGTTCTTGGTCGTAGACATTCATGTCGATCACTGCATTGGATGACAGTTCTTCCCCCTTAACCTTCTTCTCCAAATAATAATGAATGAGTTCTTCGTTTGTTGGTTTAAATCTATACCCTTCTGGTAATGGCATATTGCCTGAACAGCAAAGAAATAAATGATAAATCTTTCTCTATATGTGTGGTAATGAGTTTATTTTGTACAAAGTGAAATTGAAGCTAATACCATGTATCTATATATAGATATAGATAACTTGAGTACCAAGCTTACTATTCTTAGATTGCTAATGACTAGTTTCTTGGATACTAAGCTAGCTAATTATTACAATATATATACACATATGCGCTCTATGCTACCGCGTCGAGCTCCCAACGTCTATCCACTTGGCTCCAAAATCTGACATCCCAAACTATATATACGCCTGACAGCTAGCAGTGTGTGTAGTGATGGATTGGGTGTATAATAAAATCAGCAATGACTTAATGCGTTTTGTGGCGTTCTCATTGTTACTCCCACTGGTTGCCAACTTCTTAGTATTAATTACAGAATCCACACCTTCCATTTTCCTACGAATCCCCACAGAATTAACCTCATCAGAAACCCTAGATTTCTTCGACCATTGACATTTTGGACAGCCAAATTACCATATCTGCCTGCACAAATCCTACCATTCACAGCCCTAAGTTGAACTCTGCTGTACATGTATGTCTCCTGAATCGACTTCTGAAAAACGTTTAGCTTCCCCAGACCCCATTTCCATTGACAAACTTGTCATTCCACTAAACTTAAAACCATCTGAAGACTGCATTTAAGCCATTGTTACACTCTTAAGCTTATGACAATTGCGTGATTCTACTGTGGGTCCTTATCCTGTTATGTAATGCAATTGTGGCAGGAGGCCATTTTATTTAAAGATCTTGTAAGATGCATTTTCAACTTTAACCTGCCAAGTAGAAATTATAAAAGACAAATCTGAAAAACAAACATTACAGAAGACCAATAATTGAATACATCCAACGTAGGAGACTGACTTTGCCTCAACACTCTTCCTGTTGTTTAATTGCTTAGGCTGATACTCCTGATTTTTTTGCTATAATCTGCTAACATTAAGGTTGAAAATGAAGTGTTACAGCATGATCTAAGTCCTCCTTTCTCATTTCATCACCTATTCATGATGAATTTCAATTTAATTCATTAGAGAGATTTCAACTGTTTTTTAGCAATGGGCATTAGGGTAGATGAATAATCTATCATATTAACCAGAATTAATATGCTACCGTTTCAACAATTAATATTGCCTCCTCCTCCGCCCTGCCAATTATCAAGTGCTTCTTTTATAATAAAAAATTGAGGTCCTCACTAGTGAGGATCTAAGTATCCTCACTAGTGATGTGGAGTAATAACAAATCACCATTTATATGATTTGGTTGTGATTTGAATTCAAATCAGTATCAAATCATCACCATCTATTTGATTTGGTTGTGATTTGAATTCAAATCATAATCAAATCAGGACCAAATCACATAAATGGTAATTTACTATTGGTACAGATCACTAGTAAGGATGGTGTAGATTCTCACTAGTGAGGACCTAAATATCTCTCAGATTGATTTGATAAGATGCAGCAGCTGTACGTTCTAATCCATACCACTAACTATAGTGATCAGTAGTGCAAAATTCATCATGGATGAGAACATTTTTTGGTTCATCAGTATTTTAAGTCTCGTGCTACCTTTTAACTACAAACATCAAATATTATTGTTGTTATTAGTAATAGAATTAATATTTTTTGGTGCTCCAAGAATGGGATTTTTTTGTTAACATTCCATGATTCCCAAACTAATTTCGAGAGAATTAATGTAATCCTTAAAGGGGCAGAGGGTGCCAGGCCAAATTTACTCCAGAAACTGATCACATCTATTGCAAAATTTCTACTTCTACTACCTTGTGTGTTGCCTATTGTTTCTTGAAGTTGATCTATTCTGTTGAACTTGCGATCTCTGGACGACAGCAAAGATAGCACTCAGATGTGAGGCCTCTGTGGCTGGGAAGAGGGAGGCATGAATGAGATGGTCGAGGCCGTAAACTCAGCAAAAGAATGAGAAACGTAAAGCATAATAGTACATGGGTCTATGAATGTTTTCTGAAAGATGAACGATAGATAAAAGAATACGAAGGGCACCAGCCCATGCAAAAGGCAGACTTTTGATAATACGGCCGGGCCAGTGAAGAGAACTTTAAAAGCCATTTTAGGAAAAGGGACCCACAACAATGGCTCAATTTCGTAGCAACCAAGCCATACCAGGTAGTCCTAGATAGAAATGCAAGAATGATGATGTTATGTATCAATTCTATTCTACCTGTGACTTGGAGAGCAAAGAGGGGAGCCTGAGTGAGAGTCACCCGAGGACCATCATATTCTCTTTAGTTATACTATTCCACTTTGGATGTGATCTGATGGATACATACTGACAAAAAAATTGCAATTTTATTGAATTCAGAAAACTACACAACAGGTATTTTATTTATTTCATCGAAGATGGCAAGAGTTGAAAATAATTTTGCATGATCCATGAGCCAAGGCTGTTTATCTACATGATTGAGTAGCCCGGGCCACCACCACCTTCTGGAACAGTCCACTCAATGTTCTGCTTTGGATCTTTGATATCACAAGCCTGGAAAAACACAAAATGCAAAGTTAGGGATAACCACTCCCTAAAGATGTACATGTTTAGACAAGTATCAGAAAACATTAACGCCGAGGATAAAACTAGTGAAGTTTATTGAGCAAGGAGCGGCTGAAATGAGTTCCACACAAGAGACTGATCTCCACACACAGACTTCATAAGTTTTTACAACTTTAAATACTCTCTCGCTGCATTTAAGATTAAACTCGTTCCTGGAAGCTTGACAATCTTTATACGATTAAACCCTTTTTCTTTCATTCATTTGTTTGTTTGACAAGTACAACAGAATCACATGTCCCTGCGGGAAGAAAATTATTTTACGATTATCGAATTCTTGAACTCTCTCCAATCTCTGGTTTCGCCCTCTAATGGTAGATTAATAGGTGATTTCCTTTTTTCTCCTGAAATATTCTGATCTAGTGGCTAGATACAAAACCGGATAACCCTCACCCAGCCTATAGACCCCCAACATCTGAGAAGGCAGGGACGGTCAGGTCTGTGGTACAGCTACCTAGAGACTATTTGTTAACGGGTAGGTACTGTTGACAATTAGCAGTCATTTGCCATAAAATGTTGGCTTAGTTAACAATTTTTGGTGTCCTCGTACATATTATATATAGCAGAAAATGTGAGTTGTGATGGAAACAGGATCTAAAGATATCTTAAATAATCTATATTTCATGTGCAAACCACATAAAATCGAATGTACCCAGATGTGTGTCTGATCGAAATAGCTGTTATATTCTTCTTAAAACTGAAGCAGTCAGTTTTCACACATACAGATGCGTTGGACAGTGATGCATGTCGAGTGGGTAAAGACACCTTTTACATTCCACATCCATTGTTTCCAATAAGGGATTCAGGTCAACCTTTTACATTCCACATCCATTGTTTCCAATAAGGGATTCAGGTCAATAGCATTATAATTATTATCGCAGAAATCTTACACCACAGTTGAATGAAGGCCCATTTTGGGCTGACACTTTTTCTTAACCCTTACCTATCTAGGCTGATTTTGCATGATGAAGAAACACAGACAAGGTATGTCCATAATCCATATCTATCTAGAGTCTTCTTGATCAGATAAATTGTTGACTGGTTACCTCATTGTCAACAGAGCAGGGATAGAAAACAGTGTTAAGTGAACTAACTTGTACAATCATATTTTTTCTTCCTTTGCAACTCAACTAAATTTCCTACCCACATGTAGATTCATGCCCATGTATATATATGATCAGCATAATTTTTTTTACAGGAAGTCCCAAATGCATTCCATATAGGTTGAATATTACCTTGCAGTGCAGGCAATTTTGAGCATTGATCTGCAGCTTCAGTTGACCCTTTTCATCAGGAACGTACCTACGTTTTTAAGAGATCATAAAGGACAAATCAGAGATAAATCATTTACCAAACATTATTGAATAAAAAGTCCCCACGAAAAGCACATTACTCATATACACGTGCAGGGCAATATCGTGATTCAGGTCCAGCATATTTCGGCATGTTTATAATTTCAGGAATCTTGGGGTCCCTCAAGCGAAGATGAGCTGGTTGATCATGATCGTGATTCGTGTTGCTCCTGAAGAGAATATGAAAGCAAATATGTCAGTAATAGCGAATGGTAAAGAATAAGAAGAACCATAACATGCAATTTTTCCATGTCAACTTGATATTTCTCATTTCACTGCCGCTTAATTTCTCTAATCAGGTTTTAGATAATGGGCTACATGGGCGACGAGATCATTATGGACATCAACACCTTATCTCAACTATATTCAGGATTGGCCGCATCAGTTCTCTTACTTATCAAAAAAAAGAAAAAAAAAAAAAGAAAAAAGAAGACATCTTGCAGTTACACTGATAATTACCACACGATGATGATTCTAAACTCATTAGAACTCCCAACTATAGTTAGCCAACATTGATCTCGCTCTTACCATTTCTAGTTTCAAATGCTGACTTTGTTCATGTAGGTGCACAAACTTCTTCCTTGATAACTGAATCACTCTTAAACCAATGACAGAATTTTATAGGCATCAACTTTTAGCAGCAATGCTCTTCTCAATTTAACTATTAGCCTAGCCCAACATTTCTACTTCTCAATCTCAACTACCACCTTTAATATTAAACCCAAAGTTTCACGAAATGGTGAATGTTGAAAAAAAAAAAAGTAAAAAAAAAAAAATAGAAGTTCATTAACCTGTACAAAGAGGTTGGCACATCAAAAGACACAATCCCATCTGGCTTTGGGTAATGAATTGGTGAGCATAATTGTGCTTCCTGCAAATGTAAGAGCTGTTAAGAGAAATTATTTGTTGTTCAAATATATTCCATTAATGTCAACTCGTCGATTTCAATTAACTATATCAGTGGGTTACATCTTGCATTATAAATGTGGTAAAAACATGCTGATGCAGCTGTTTTGGTAATTCAAAGAAGCCGCCAAATTTTGACAGCTAAATGAAAAAAAGCACAAATATGGATAAACCTTCCTTACAATGAGTGTTTGGGATATATTTTGAATTTTATGCCAGTTCTAAAATGTTGCAGATTGGCTGCAAAATCCAGAGTTTGATTTAGTGGTAATAGGAATTGAACATGGAGCAAAGTAAGTGTCTGCTCCATGGGCATGGGAACAAAATAGGTCACACAGATTAAGTTGCAGACAACTTTTTCTCACCTGGAACATGTGACCAGTGTTATCATTGAACTATTTGCAAATGTCCAAATATCATATATCGAAATGATGCTTGTTCCTAAAATTCCCGAAATATTCTAAAATAGCTCCACAATGAAAGCTTATGATTTTTACGATTCTTTTCCCAATAACAGAATGCTCTATTCCCCACCCAAATAAATACCTTAATTATATTTTCACAAATTAATCACAAAAATTTGTCAAAGCCTGTTAATATACAAACACACTCATTTCAGTGTTTCTTTCTACGTTTTAAACTTTCTAATTTCCCAACAAACTCCAAAAAGTGAATTATCCCCTGGTGCTGAATACAATCAAGTTCCTACATAACTTTCTCACTATGTATTCAAATCCATTCATGGTTTCTTGACCAGAAACTTCTCACCTTTGTCATTTCGTGATCAGGTTTTTCATGCTTCAGCGTTAAGGGGGATCTTCCTTTCAGAATGTAGCTAAAGAGTAAAAATTAGTAGTCAGTGCTATTCCATCAGAGACAGAAAAGAAAGGACAATCATCATGCAGTTGAAAAGTGAGGTGTTAATTCTGCAGAAGGGAAGATCTTACTGTTCTAAAGCACTTAAAGCCAAACCAGGAATAAGCCCATACTTGAACGCCTGCAAGAATGAGATAACTAAAGGATGAAACTATAAGTTACAAATAATAGATGTGCCACAATGTTCTCAACTAAAGTAACTCCGTATTTAACTGTATCTGCCACCCAATCAACAGATTTTATTCTCTCTCTGAACATCTGACTTATCCATCCATCCAATTAATTATGAAAGCAAATTACTGGATTCTATTACTCTAGACTGCCAGGCAGATTAGCCATAATTACAATGTGGAACGATAGTTACCGGACAATGCATAGTGTACAATTGATATGGGCAGTCAAAAAATATAAGCCATTCAAGGGGTGGCTGGTTAAGAAAATGACCTATCATCAATTAGCGACTCATGGAAGAGCTATAAGAGTTTAGGAAACCATAGAAAACCTCTACATAGGAAATAAAGAAAATATGATTTACAGAATTAAGAAGCAACAAATTGCTATACTTACCGGCCTATAGTTCCGCGCACCGTGAAGTTCTTCCCATATCCATGAATTTTTTAAATTGTCCCAGTAAGTTTCCATATTTAAGTCTTCATGAAGTAAACTGAATGCAGATTCCGCTGCTATCATTCCTGTAATAAAAAGGTACGGTTTCTAGTGCACCATTGAAGTCTAAGTTATGATCCATGTACAAGAATGTCACAATCTAAGTCATTATTCCAAATGGATGGCTATTTTAGCCATAAATATATGCAGGATCTGATTACATTGGAAAATTAAAAATCTAAATGACATTTTGTCTGAGTTTCCCAGAACTTCTCCAAATAAATAGTGCAAGGGGACTAGAAAATTAATGAATTCTAAGTTCCCTAAGACCTAATAATAAACTAAATTAGGTAAGAGAATCAATCAAATTATGTAAAAGCCAGTGAAATGAATTCTGGGAGCATTTTGTTCTGGGAAAATAATATTTTGGAACATCTCTGGAGTTGGAAATGTTTGATTGTGTAATCCCAAATAAAATTCAAGATCAACGTCTTGAAAAATCTACAGCATCAAACTAAGTTTACTACAGAAAAATATGCTTTTCAGCAGAAATAGTGATAGGTTTTAAGACCTCAGCAGGCAAAGGATAAAGAGCAAGTCGACTCCATTTCCATGTCTAGTAGCAGTTTCTGCTACGTTGAGTGGTTGAATCATACATGATATTAGACTCATACATGAGAAGCAAGGAGACGCTATAGATAGCCAGGGACGCTATAAACAGCCAACTCCAGTCCATATGTTCTGCAAATGCAAAAATGCGTTCAATTTCTCCAAGTTAATCGGACACTTTTTAATTGCTTCTGTTTTCTTCTCTCTCTAGTCTCTAAGTTAATGGCCATCATTTGTTGGAACTTTTTTTTTCTTTTTTTTCTTTCACATGCTATATAAGTGGAGAAAACAAATAAGACACATTACAACAGTTGTTACATCTGTAATGAACAGTTATCTGGCCTATAATTTTCTGAATTCTAATACCATAGGGTTTGCATCCTCATAGTATATTCTATATCAATCCTACATGCGTTCATTTAAACATATCATTTCGTATAAGTAAATCAAAGATAAATCAACAAGAGAAGGAATAGTACCTGATTTCATGGCAGTATGTGTTCCCTTTATTTTTGGTACATTTAAGAAACCAGCTGCACATCCAATTATTGCTCCTCCCGGGAAAACTGGATATGGAATAGACTGAAACTTAAGTAGCATCATATTTGTATTTTATAGCAAATTTGCTCTAACTCTGGCTAATGAACACCAGAGCCTGTGTCCTAGCATTAGCAGTCTAATAGCTGCCAATGTCACTGACTTAAAAGAGAAGAAAAAGCTGGTAAAAGATCTATAAATTGGGTGCTTAGTCACATTATAGAGTTTTCTTTAGCTGCATGGAATCTGCCAGCAATGACCCATTTCCAATAACAATAAACAGATTTATTTACTTATTTTTATTTTGGTGGGTTGGGGGGGTTGATGTTAACATTTCTATAATTTACTAGAAAAAGAGAATCCCTGATTCACCTGAAAACCGCCTTCATTCAATGTACGAGCGCCATATTGGAGAACAGTTCCGCCTTCAAGAAGAGGTCCGATGGCAGGATGACATTTAAGTTTCTAACAGAAAGTAAACAGTACACAAGAAGAGTAAGATTCACATGCTTGTACTTGGAAGATAAATAACATAAAAGCTACTGGGATACACACACACACACACACACATATATATAGAAGCTAAACAGAGTCTTAGAAAAGTAATAAGTAGCTGTTAGGGATTTATTTTGCAAAGCACAGTTCAGCATATACAAAATATTAATAATAATAAATAATTTTTTTTATTTTACAAAAAATACAATTATAAACAAAATGTTGGGACTTGATATGACGAGAGAGTCTGAATCTAACCTCTTAAACAGAACACTCAACCTCAATGCTCAATTTAATTGAAAATAATATTCAGCTAAAGCCCAATAAGGAAAAAGAAATATATTTTAGAAACAAATGCAAAGTGGATTAGCGATAAGGACAACCTTCCAATTCTAGTCACAAGATCAACTTCAGATACCCACAACAATTATAGCTCTTTCTTCTATACTAAGACATAGATAAGAACAGTATTTTTTTTTGAATCATCTGAGTAATAAAAAGCTCTAGTATATCAATCCTTCAGGGTCACTCGACTCACTCTCGTTATTGAAAGGTACTCCAACATGAATTAAGTCATGAGCTGTACACAAGCTGGTCATTAAGTCATACAATTTAACTTTCTTCATGAAAAATAAAGTAGTTCTAGATGGAAGTTAAAAATGAAAAAAATGAGAGATCTAAAGCAACATCCAGATGGAATCAAAAAAATTAGTGCCAAGGAATCTTTAAACAATCCATCTCAAACACAATGAAAACTAGAGCAGAAAACCAACCAAATGTACAAACGGATCAAACTAAAGATCAATTAGACCTCACTATATCGCATATAATGCATAATTCAGTATTATAATCCTGATTGCACAAGAAATCTCAGTTTATTCTGTGCAGTCTAGAATACCAACATGCATAGCAAATGGTAAAATCTGGTGTGCTTTGAACATATCACATGCATGATAAACACTATGGTTGCTTGATATTTATGGTGTGTTAGTAGTTTAGTGTGCTTAATTTGTGTTAATTATGGTTATAATTTAAAAGTTAGTTTAATCTGGTAATTAACGAGCAAGACCTATTCAAACACCAGCTTCCCCCCCTACCCACACATAGGTCTAGATCATGGACCTTGCATAAATCTATTCAGAGACAACAGTTACGGTCCAATAGTTTTCTCAATTCTAACTTTACCTGGAATTCCTCATAAGGGTTCAAGAAAGGGTTGTGATAATTCAAAGCAACTACAAGCCCAACAGAAACCTGCATATGAAACCAAGGAAACAGTGTAGATGCTATCAAAATTAGAGTTTTGGAAAGAAAAAAAAAAAAGTTACATGCTTGTGATGAGAAAAGAATGCCAGTGTTACTGCTTTAGCAATTGTAGAAAGCAGTAAAGTGAGGGGGAAAAAAAATCTGTACCTGTCTATCTTTCATATTGAACAGAAAGGATCCGCCATAGGTTTGGTGATCCAAAGGCCAACCCACTGTGTGAAGCACGGAACCAGGTTTATGCTTGTCCTCATCAATTTCCCATACCTGAGCAAGAAACATCATCAGGATCAGGCAAACTATACAAAAATTCTGGTATGCACCCAGTAGTTGTAATCAAGGACCGTCTTCCGATAAGGCTCAAAGATGTTCCTTCCCATTTAGCCAACAAGATTTTTATCACAGCCAACTAATAGTGAAAGCTACATATCTTGAAGGAACAACCATTAGAAATAAAGATTCTACTTCTTCAACTTCTTTTTCAGACTAATTTCATAGACTCATTAATTTCGTAAGGAAGTGCTAACTAAGGATGTAGTTTGCAGGGCTAGATGGAGAAAATATGCTTCAATCTGTGTCAATTAAGTTTGTCACCTGGAAACAGTCGAAAAAACTTCTACAAGCCCCAAAGTTCTCAAAAGAAAATAGTAGCCAAGCGCAATTTCACTAGATATCAATAGTTACCTCCCAACACTATTGTGGCTTCTTTATGCAAGAAAATAGGACCTTACTGTTGGAATTTATATATATATATTTAAATAATAAAAATTATTTTATGGTCCTATGCACTACGTTTTCAAAATTAGGATTCCAACGGGATTATTGATACTTAATGGATTGGGTTTGTACTTTCCAATTTGGTGGTCTAATTGGGAGAATGGTTTTATACCGTTGGATTGTGGTTTTCCAACTTATTTGGTGTGATTTAATTCTAACCATTGATATCTAAGTTTC
>JAOTQH010000040.1:446445-472178 GCA_025631255.1 Cornus kousa
ATCTTTTGCTTCCGCATTCTGGATCCGGTTCGGGTCATCACAGGACACACTGGGTTGAAAAATCCAGGGTCGTCACATCTTCTGTTGCGGGCCAATGTGAACGGGTCCTACTCTTTGTACCCTTCGGTTAACGTTTGTCAACTCCACCCTCTATTGGTGGTCGAGGGGGTGGCGGTGCACAGCGCCAAATGAAGATGCAAAAAAAAGTTATTTTCTATTATGGAAAGATTTTCCCACTCCAAACAACCTGCTTCTCCTTCTTTCTCCAACCTTTTTTTTATAGAAGTTTACATTTACTCTAAAACCCCTCTCTGGGTGCCAGTAAGTTTGGGAGCTTATAGGCTGGGTTTGCTTCTTGGGCCATACTAGATTGGAGGCCCGTTCATAATGCTGGCAAAGTTGGGCCTTATAACGACCCAACAACACCCCAGGCTTTGTGGACCAGGCCGAACGCAGCCCATTTGACTTTTGCCCTTTCAGACACTGACCGCAATATTCCCGATCATCAACACTATTATAATAACCTATCACGACTTGGGCCAGTGGTCGTGGATATATTTATATATATACATATATATTTATATACTTTTTTCTCTCCTCTCCTCTCTCTCTTGCTCATCACTTTGTGAAAAATTATTAAATATGAGGAAACATGTCACTAAATTCATTGATACTGATGACAAACGTGCTAAAGGGAACAAACCCATATACAGTAGGAGCCAAACACAACACCAATAAACAGAGCTCCTAGAGTTAAGTTAGAGCAATGCCCTTGCCAGCCAAATCCAAATTGTTAAACGTGTTAAAGGGAACAAACCCATATTCAACTGGTACACAAGGCTTCCAAATTGTTTCCTTCCCCTCGTCCATTATAGCAATGCCCTTGCCAGCCAAATCCTTCCTGATTTGATCACCCCTCTCAAAATCTCTTTCCTTTCTTGCCTTCGCTCTATTTTCGATCAGATCCAATACACATTCTTCACTCAACCCTGCTCTCTCTAACGCCTTCCCCTTCAGCAGCTGCAGAACCTGCCAGGACCACCCTTTTTTTTTAATGAATTGCATTAAGAGAGATTCTGAAAATTATAGTTTTTTTTTTATCGAATTTATACCTCGGAATACGTCAAAGAGGACAGCAACCCAAGAATGTCCAGCACTTCCCTCACCTCATGCTCTACTTTTATCAGTGAATGGATCAATGACAAGTGTAGTTCCTTGTGTTTCTTCTGCACGGAAAGGAAAAACAATCGTTCAACTTTTGGTAGGCAAAAAAATCTGTATGTGTTTGTGCGAGAGAGATAGAGAGAGGGAGGAAGAGATATATTTTAGTGAAATTCGTTTCAATTACATACCTTAAGATTGTTTAAAGTTTTGTTCATGAACTTTAAGGATTTTAGAATTGCACCACTCAGTATAGGAGGAGTTTGCAAGTCATCCGACATTTTAGTTTCAAATTCGCCATATAGCTCATTAATACAACTTTGTGTGTCGAGAGTAATCTGTGCTGTTTTGACATTGGACTCCTCTGTTCCCCACTTTAAGATTCTTGCCCGAAATGGAGCTGTAGCAACTTCACAGTCTTGCAAAGTCTAACAATCACACAACAGTTCTTCTTAACCGTTAAAATCATAAACAATAGAATTTAACACTTCATCTTATTTAAAGCTTAAAATCTTAAAAGACAAATAACTCAAAAATTAAACATAAAAAAAAAAAAAGAAAAAAAAGAAAAAAAAAGAAAAAAGAAAAAAAGACCTAAATTGAAATAATACAAATCATAACAAATATTCCCATTACGAATTATTAGCATGCGTGCAATTTTTTGGGAAATACTCCCATTTGCCGCTGAGGTTTGAAAGATACGATACAAGAAGTGTTATTTTTACCATCAATTCGTATGAAACGATTTTATATGTTTTGATACGTCTAGGTCATCATTTTATTCATTTATTTTATATATATTTCTGGGAAAATATTTTTCTTTCCCTTTACAATTTTAATTCTATATTTGTCTCAAAAATGTTAAAGACTACAATTACTTCAACTGATGTTAAGCAAGGTGGGCCTGCTAACTTTTCTATATCATCTTCAAAGCAAGGTGGGCCTGCAAACTTTTCTACATCATCTTCAATGGGTTTACATAAATCCACTATGCCATAAATAATTAAGAAGATGGATAGGAGAGGGATGGATAAAAAGCTTGCTAAGCATATTATTTTGAATAATATTCCATACAATGTAGTTCAAACTCAAATCTTTTATTGATTTTGTGAGTAGTGTAGCAGAATTTGGTCAACATACAAATCACCTCGTTGCTCAACTTTATGCACCAAGCAAATAACAGATTCTAGGACAGAAGTTGAAGCATACAGTCTCAATTTACATAAAATATGAATTTACATTATTATTTGTAACATTTTCTTAACTACTTTATTATTTGTTACATTTTATTTTATTATTTACAGAAATATATGATATGCAAGTAAATAAATAAGTTGTGTATAGCATAATTTTTGGCCCCCAATTTTTAGCTCATTATGCAACGTATTATACATATACATATCCGTATTCGTATTTTAACATTTCCGTTTTCTTTTGCCAAATTTTTGGAACTTTATTTTTTAAATCGAATTATGCCCGTACGTTTCCAATCAGTCATTTTTTCGTACTGTATTTTACGGATAGGCCTAAATAAAGAGGAAGATGGTTCTACAGGATTCACGATGAGACTTGAAAGTCGAGGGATAAAAATATTGGTGACTATGGTAGAGCCCTCAAATGCCACTCTTCGAGAAAAAGGACATTTTTAACATAGCTCACCTAAATGATTGCTTACTAGTTAAATGCATCAGTGTATTTCTGGACGGGAACCAAGTTCCAATGGGAATCTGCAAAGCCCCTCGGGGAATTTTCTTTATCAACAACATCCACTCTATAAATATGTCATCAGACCAGCTAATAACTCTAAGGACTTAATCTTAATGGATAAGACTCTGCAATCCCTCAAGGGGCTCCACTCTACGGATAAACCTCAAGGAAGGGCTCAAGGCCCACAAGTGTTGACACTATTTTTTACTGCAAAAGCTAATAAAATGAGAATTTAATGAATTTTAGTGATTTCTATTTTCTATTGAATTTTTACAGATTATAAATAGATGACATACACGAAGAAGATTCATTGGTGGATTATGCAAAGGAACTGGCGGTGGTTGCAACGTTGGAGTAGAGAAGAGGAGAAGAGGATTCACAAAGTCTTAAGAGTAGTATTGTGGTGGCTCTTAGGTTAACAATGGAGGTAGGGTTTGGAAGAGAGAGGGATCATGAACCATTTCTTAATAATATATCTAATACGATAAGTTTGAAGAGTGTAGCTGAATTTGGCCAACATACAAATTACCTAGTTGCTCACTTATGCACCAATCAAATACCAGATTCTAGGATAGGAATTGAAGCATATAGTCAATTTACATAAAATGTGAATTTAATTTATTATTTGTAACATTTTCTTATTTGCTTTATTATTTGTTACATTTTATTTTATTGTTTATACAAATATATGCTATATAAGAAGATAAATAAGTTGTGTATAACCAAGGTTTTGGCCCTCAATTTTTAGCTCATCATCCAACCTGTTATACATATAGGTATCCATATTCGTATTTTTAAGTTTCCATTTTCTTTGGCCAAATTTTAGGAACATATATTTTTTTTTTTTTCAAAAAAAGAATTATACCCGTAAGTTTCCAAACCCGTCTTTTTTTTTTTTTTTCGTACTGTATTTTACTATGTTTAGAAATCATTATCTTTAATATGGAACATAGAGGCATGTAATGATCAAACTCATGTAAAATATTTATCATCCTAGAGAAAATCATATTAATTTAGTTTCATGAAGTCTAGTGTTATGTTGATGCATGTAATTGAGGACCTAGTATGACAGTTCAGACTTTGACCACATCTACATGCATAGCATAAACCACACCAGCTCAGATTTGTCTTTGCCAAATAAAGAGGAATATAGTTCCACAGGACTCAGGATGAGACACGAAAATCACAGGATAAACATAATGGTGATCATAGTAGAGCCCTCAAATGCCACTCTTTGAAAAAAAGGAAACTTTTAACACAGCTCACCTAAATGATTGCTTACATGTTAAATGCATCGGTTGTATTTCCGGACAGGAACCAAGCTCCAATAGGAATCTACAAAGCCCCTCAGGGGGCCTTTTGTTTATCAACAACATCAAATCTTATAAATACGTCATGAGACCGGCCAGGCTAATAAGTGCGAGGACTCTCTCTTTACGGATAAGCCACTCCAATCCTTCGAGGGGCTCCACTCAACAGATAAAACTCGAGGAAATGCTCAAGGCCTGTTAAGTGTTGACACAATATTTAACTACAAAATCTAATATATTGAAATTTAAATGAATTTAGTGATTTCTATTGAATTTTTACATAATATAGATAACGACATAAAAGAAAAATATATATTGGTGGATTTTGCAAAGGAAGCAAGGAGCTGGCGGTGGTTGCAACGGTGGTGCACAGAAGAGGAGAATCGGATTCACAAAGTCGTAGTAGTGCTGTGGTGGCTTTTGGATTAACAATGAAGGTATGGATTTGGAAGATAAATGGATTATAAACCATTATTTATCAATATATAAAATTATATATACTTAATAAAGTATGTAATCATTTTAATAATTTATGAAATACCACACTTTTGAGGTTATCAATATGGTCTTTTTCAACACAAGCCTATTCATTTAAATACTATTAATATTAATTCAACTAAGGGTAAAATAACCATTCACAATAGTTAATGATAGTTTCATCACTAACTCTGACAACAGGTATCACTATAATTTGGCCATATCTTTAGAGATAATTGATTATTTGGGTTCCCTGGGTCGTTGGGGCCTTTTCTTTTGCTTCACCCATTGTATTGCTTTCAAGATGCGTTCCCCTTTTGAACTCTTTCTAATACATACTTGCTTATAATAAATAATAATAATAATTTCACCAAAACTTCCAATCAGGTGTAATTTATACTTAAACTAGGGTACTTTTATGTAATTTACCCCGGTAATAATAAAATATATTATATAAATAAATGATAAGAATGGAAAGCAAAAGCTTGATAAACAAAATCCATCTCAATGTGTGTGGTTTAAAAGTAATAAGAATTGACCATCTCAATGTAAACTC
Source organism: Cornus kousa (assembly GCA_025631255.1). Taxonomy (NCBI): domain Eukaryota; kingdom Viridiplantae; phylum Streptophyta; class Magnoliopsida; order Cornales; family Cornaceae; genus Cornus; species Cornus kousa. The sequence goes on from JAOTQH010000040.1 coordinate 451,657, forward strand.
ATGGAACTTAGATGATGTTCATACCTGATATATGTAAAAGATGGCATTCGATGATATTTGTAGCTGTAACATTGAGTAATTCATAGGAGAACGATAGTGTGTGCTCAACAAGAAATGCCTCAAAGCTAGAGGATGGTACAATTTGGTAACCTACAAGAAAATCAAAAAATAAGAAAGACTTAGCTGCACTTAACCCCCCCTCAATTATGTGTTAGGCAGATAACCATTCTTGCTTTTAGTATTTGGTTAAGAAGGTCAAATGACTTCATTGCCCATTTTGAGATATTTTCTATTCAATAACATATTTTCTATTCATTTTAGTTCCATTTTTTTAAGCAAGGGGGGTAAGGTGCAATTTTTTTGATAGTTGAGGGGGGTTCTCTACCAAAAACAGAGTTCAGAGGAGTTATGTGCCACAAAATAATAGTATAAGTAAATTCAATTAAGCAAATAATAAAAGATATAATTCTTGCAAGGACAGATATATACAAATACTTTTAAAATATCAGAAGAATATAACATGAAAATGAAAACCCCATAATACCTCCCGAATCGGAACAGAATTTCCCTTTGATTTTGACATTTTTTCATTCTTCGAATTGACTCTACCAACATGCATCCAGTAACTCACGTTGCTATCTGAGCAGGCAGCCCAATTCTGGGCAATCTCATTCTCGTGGTGTGGAAAGATCAAATCTCTTCCACCACCATGAATATCAAATTTGAAGCTGAGATATTTAGAACTCATGGCGCTACATTCTATATGCCATCCTGGTCTTCCTCGACCCCATGGGCTCTCCCAACTCGGCTCATCAGGTTTTGCAGCCTGCACCAGTGAACATATCATTGAAACAATAAGTTTTGGGAACAATATATATACAAGGCAATTTATCAAGTCTTTTCACCTTCCACAATGCAAAATCACCAGGATTTTGCTTTTCAGCACCAACAGCAACTCGTTTGCCAGCAATCACTTCCTCAGGATTTTGCCTAGATAAGCATCCGTAATTTGGGAATTTATCAAGACAGTAGTACACATCACCACCTACTCTATACGCAAAGCCATTACTAATAATCTGCAGGAAACACCAAAGGTGGAAACAAGAAATGTTATCACCACACAAAATTTTTACATTTATCCTTCAAATTCTTTCCTTTAATTAACCTTTAACGCACAAGGCTTGGTTGGAAGAAACTGGAACCATCAGCACAATTCCTTCCAACATACTTCTCAAAAGTCAAATGACTCAAATAATATCATAGATAGCATCTACAGGGCAAAGTCTGACGGATGATATACAAAGCATTATATCACGTCATCAGGCCTTCAAATATAATATTGCTGTTACATCAAGTGTTCAAAGTTAAAAATCATCATACTCTCCTCTGCCAACAATATCAGCAGGCCAAAGAAGCCTGGATTCATTAAATGCTAGTTATATATAATTTACAACGATGCATGAGCCAAGAGGTAATGCAACCATATTATATATTGATAGACTAGTGTATATTCACAAAAAGAAATGAATTTTGGGGGAATCCAGACTCTAAAGAAAAGAAACTAATCCCGTGACCTAAACACATTCAATACTTAACAGCTGTATTAAAAAAAATTCACTTCCACCACAGGAAGAAAACATTTTGATCCTCAGACATGCAATCTTATACTGCCCCTTCGGGGAATAAATAATAGTACAATGCAGCAACTCCATCCTTGCAAATGTCAACATTGAAATCAATTATCAAACAGTTCTCAAAGATGAGTAAAGAGTCGTAGAAGTAATCACCTGATTTATGATGTTGATAATCTGGTTAATGTGATCAGAAACCCGTGGCTCATGGGTAGGAGGAAGGCACTGAAGATCAATCATATCATCTTGAAATTCTTGGGAAAATCGAGTGCTCAACGTTAATATGCTCTCTTTGAGCTCATTTGCTTTCTCGATTATCTATGATGGTCCATAAAAATTGAGATCACTAGATTAGCATGCAATCAATCAGAATATTGTAAACAACTACGTAATTTTTCAACCACATGAATTCAAAATCAGTTTTTTTTGTTTCAACAAACTTTATAATGATAAAATTCAGTGATGGAGAAAAAATTTGAAATTAAAGAGATTTACAGAATAATGAGCAATAAAGAGTTTCAAGAAGAAGTAAAAGACAGAATAATAAGTGAATTGACTTGTGCAATACCAAAGGAAGCACCATACAAGACAAGGTGGGAAACACTTCAGATGCTTTCTGTATATGCACCAAAAACGAATGGCTGCAGATAATGATGCTCACCATTGACAGTCAGGTACGAAACCAAAAGACGTGGGGCAAGGCAATTACAAACAATGAATTGTGAACCGATTCTGAAGCTTGATGGATGTAGACGGGAAAATAACTTCGGATGCTTTCATCAAGGTTTTAAATCTAAAGTACAAACTATCTGTCATCTATTCTGACAGACAAGTTCTACTGTTCGTATGGATTTCGATAATGGAACAACAATGAAATGCATTACCAACAGTACTGTGCTTTGGGGCTCGGGCTGCTCGGTGTCGAGGAAAAGAAGCAAGTAAATTTTTAGTTGGGTTATTTCTGTCATTCGGCCTTAAGATTTGTCGGATATCTTTCTTAGGTTTTGCTACATGCCCACTAAGGAGAAGAAACCCGCCTCGCAGACTAGCCTTTGGCCTCATCACAAGGTCAGTTGATCAACAAAAAGTGCTCCTTCTGCTATAAGATCTAAGAAGGTAGATTGAAGCTTTAGCCCTGCGCGTTGCGTAAACCCCAGCCCCTTCACAAGAAGAGATTGAATCTGAGGATAATCTGGAAGAGGATTTTGTTAATCCCTTTTGCAAAAACGCAGCACCCATACCAGCACCTATTCCATTTGAAGGAAAGCGTTGGGATGGTGGCCTTAAGGTGAAAATTCCTGAATTTGAAGGATAACTTGGTGGAGAAGAAGAACAATCACAAGAACAGGAACCTATTTATGATAACAATGACGAATCCAATGACAACATTTTCATCCCTCATGAGGAGTAATGGTTGGAAAAGTTCTATCATGATTCAAAAAACGATGAGTCAAGGTTGTTCATAACATCGACTACTATAGAATTATTCATTAAGTGGAGTAAGCCTCCAATTTATTAATGAAGAACCACATATTGAATCATGTGAGTCAAAAATGTCTACGGATTGGGATCATCAATTAGAGAGCTTTGATAAGGACGCTACAAAAGAAGAATCATAAATGAAGGAAGCTATGAGAATGTGGTGTTAACAATAGCAATGGAGAAACAGAATCTGCTCAACCATTCACTGACGGGAGTTTTGCAAGAACACAAGTCCGACTATTGGTTGGTGTTTGAAGATTCGAGCACTAAAACAAGTTTACGTAGCTTGAAAAATGTGGTTAATCATAGGGATTTTAAATCTATAAGGGTGAAAAATAATGGATTTCACTTTATGTAATGATTTGGAGTGAATTCTTAGAACGCAATACAATTGTTAGGCATTTGTTGGAACAAAAGTTAAAGTTGATTAAACTTCTAGTTGTGTTCCACCGAGTTTTGCGAATCTACCCAATTTAAAAGGAAATCCAGAAAAATTCATGTTTATTATGAAAACGAATTCTTTGTTAGTATAAGAAGATTAGTATAGTTGATACAAGTTCAAAAAAGAACAAAGAAGGGATGGAACGCCATGCTTAGATTTTCGATTGATCTTGGAAATTTGATTTGAACTCGAGGATGAGTTTTCTCTCACCTGGAGGACTGAAGGAATTGCGTTTTCATAAGATGTTAAAGGGGCTGAACCATTTCTTGGATTTTGGATTAGAAATAATTGGGATGACTATGAAGGGGAATTTAGTACACCTTTGGCATGCAATGGACCAGTAGCCTCTATCATCGACGAACGGGATGGATTTTTGTGTGATGTTGCTCATGGTGAGATGGACTTGGTGCCATGGGAGGATTGTGATGTTTTGGAGATGGTTCAGCCATTATCCAAGGTGCGACCTGAGGGGATGAAACCATAGCCGAGGGGAAGGAGGTGGATGATGTTTTTTTTTTTTTTTTTTTGATAAGTAATAATGAATTAAAAAGGCGTTCAAGAGGGGAATGCATCCCTTAAACAATAGTGGAACCGAGGGCTAGCGCCCCAAAGAATCTGAAAAAGAAATTAAATTATCAGCAGAGGAGCAAGAACTTCTCTTCACATAACTAAAGAGATAACGAATAATAAAAAGTTTCAGTGTTGCCATAGACAACTCCTTCCCTTCAAACATTCTATTATTTCTCTCCTTCCAGATGCACCACCACACGCAATGTGGGACAATTCTCCAGTAATAGCATACATCGCTACTGACACGACATCCTCTCCCAGCATAAATCAAATCCTTAGAAGAACATGGCATTACCCAACACATACCAAACAACCCAAGAAAGGAGGTGGATGATGTTAAGAGCATGAATGGGATAGCTTTAAAGAAGAAGAGGTTTTCTCCTTGGAGAGGGGAGAAGGAGGTCCGGAATCTCATTTCCTATGTTAACTACAAGGGGAAGGATAGGGTGGTGACGGAGGGGAGTTGCAAGAGGGGTAGAGAGAGAAGGAAGGGAGAGGGGAGTTCCATTGTTTCTCTATGAAGTTTAAAATAATTTCTTGGAATGTTCGTAGATCAATGACCCGGATAAGAGAAATGTGGTGAATTTGGCAGTGAGGAAGTGGGGTGCGCATGTGGTTTGTTTGCAGGAGATGAAGATGGATTTGATTTCGGTTAGGGTTGTTAGGAGCCTTTGGGGTGGGAGATTCATTAAGTGGGAGGCGTTGGATGATGTGGGGACTTCTTGGGGGATTCTTATGATGTGGGAGGAGATGGGTGTCGATGGTTGACGTGTGGAGAGGGAGGTTCCCCATTTCATGTGCTTTCATTATGGAGAGGATGGATTTCGTTGGGCGTTTTCTCGTGCCAATTGATGATGAGGAGAGGCATTTTCTTTGGGAGGAGCTTGACTCAGTAAAGGAACAATGATCTCTTCCGTGGTGTGTGGGTGGGGCCTTCAATGTCGTTAGATCCCCCTTGGAAAGATCTACAGGAGGAGGTGGACGCAGACTATGGTGTAATTTTCGAAGTTTATTGATGGTCATCACTTATGATTTGCCGTTGGAGGGAACAACTTTTACATGGTCTAGCAGCAGAGAGTCCCCTACTCTTTCTTGGTTAAATCGTTTTTTCCTTTCTGGAGATTGGGAAAAGAAATTTCCGAGCGTGGCTCAGGTGGCTAGACCTACTTCTGATCATATTCCTTTGGTGTTAGATTGTGGTGGGTTGAGGTCGAGGAGCACTCCTTTTCGATTTGAAAACATATGGCTTAGGCGGAGGACTTCCAGGTGCGCGTGGGGTCTTGGTGGAAGGAGGCTAGGGTGTCAGATACACCGAGCTTTGTTCTTGCAGGAAAGCTTTGGGTCTTGAATATTGAGATCAAAAGGTGGAACAAGGAGGTGTTTGGGAACCTTGAGTGGAGGAAGAGTAAGGCTCTACAGAGATCAATCGTCGTGAGGGCATGGGTGGCATGATATGATTCAGAGGTGTAGAAGGGTTGAGTGCCTGTCAACGATTGCAAAGATTGCCCTTTCAAAGGAGATTTCGTGGCAGCAAAAATCTTGAGCATTATGGCTCAAGGAGGGCGCAGGAACACAAAGTTCTTTCATCGGCTCGCTAATGCCTATAGGAGGGGCAATCACATAGGGACGATTACTGTGGATGGGAAGGTTCTTATTAGTGAGGAGGAGGTACATAGGGGGATTGCTTATTTCTATCAAAGATTGTTTTTGGAGTCTTATAGATGGAGACCCTGGCTTGGTAGGTTACATTTTGATTCCATTTCTAAGATAGATAGAGATGGATTGGAGAGTCCTTTTTCTAAAGAGGAAGTGTTGAAGGCATTGAAGAGTTGCAATGGGGTCCGGATAGCTTCACTATGAGGTTCCTTTTGTAGGGTTCGGATGTGATCAGGGGTGAGGTGATGGGTACCTTTAATGCTTTCCATTCTTAGGGGCAGTTTGAGAAATCCTTGAATGTGTCGTTTATTGCACTTATCCCTAAGAGGGGTGAAGCTCAGATGTGAAGGACTTTAGACCTATTAGTTTATTGGGGTGCATTTATAAACTAATGGTTAAGCCTTGAGATTGAGGGATGTTTTAGACGATGTTATTTCTGAGTCCCAAAATGCTTTTATTGATGTGTGTAGGGCTGCAAATGAGCCGAGCCATTTGCGAACTACTCGGGCTTAGCTCGAGCTCGGTTCGTGTTCATTTATTTATTAAACGAACCGAGTTCAAACAACATTATTGAGCTCGATTATTAAACGAGCCAAGCTCAAACATCACTCCGTTCGGCTCGTTTATTCGTAAACAGGTTCGTGAACAAGCTCGAGTCAAGGCTCATTTTGAGCTAGTGAATACACGCGTATATGTCCATTTATATATAATTTCTTATATTTTTATGTTATAGTAGAAATATAAAAAGAAGAAGGAGAGAATTGTGTAAAGGCTTGAATGAGATGAATTACTCATTCACAGCTCCAGTATTTATAGATAAAATGAGCACATGCTCATATTACAAGAAAGGAAACTAAATCAAATCATTGCATATTCTATGCCTAGACATATGCGTAAATAAAGTCAAATCCATGATTTGTGGCTATCATATCTTAGATAATATGGTAAGTCACATCCCATGATTTGGGCCTATCATATCTCCATAATATGGTAAGTCACATCCCGTGATTTGGGCTATCATATCTCTGCTATTATGGTAAGTCATACCATAAATCGTGGTATCATAAATGCTAACAATTATGGCTCTAAGAAATTGTGTATTGTTACTTTTACAATTGAAAATTTCTCTAAACTTGATTAAATACTGTATAAGTACCCAATGTTATCAATAAAAATTGTTTAATGGATGCCATTTTACTAGTACGTTATGTTGAACTTGCAGCTCTGCTTGTAACATGATTTAAATGTTCCCAAATTTTACTATTTCGCTTTTATTCTGGCTTCATAGATGCTATTTCTTGAACACTTTACAAATTCAAATGTTTATGTTTATAACATTTCTTACTTTGACCTTTTAAGTCTATAATCATGCATGTTTTATGTTGTTTTTAACAGACTGTTAATGGTATTAAAAACTGCATTGCTAGGGTGAGTATAATGTCTCATCAGTAGGCATGTTTTGGTGTTCAATGGCATATGTATTTAATGGAAAATGAAGTCTTGTACTATTATGTAATTGTATATGTTGTCTCACAGATTCATTGGTTGGAATATGTGCATAATACGATATTCATTCTCCAACTCTATGGGTTAAAGTGAAAACAGTTGGTCTTTAAGGCCTCTACTGTTAACTTCATTTGTCTATCCTTCCACATGTATCAGCTGACAGGACACTGATTATATTAGCAGTTCTTTCTTTTAATGATGTGGCAATTTAAATGACAAATGTGCTTTTATAGATGTATATAAACAATCATGAATCAGAGTGAACATTTATACAACACTTCAGTTTTAAATTATTTAGACATTGTAATGCAGGCACTCTCTTCATATGTATTTATAGCAGCTAATGTCATTCTCCATTCAACTGAAGTGGTTCAATCTAGGCGTTTGGATGAATTGCTTCCTCCTATAATTCCATTGTTAACCTCACATCATCACAGTTTACGTGGTTTTACCCAGGCAAGTTCCGTTGAAACTTTTTGAGTGGTGAGGCTTTTTTTATTCTTACCATGAAAATGTTGCATTATTTCTGGTTTCCTTTTTCAGTTGCTAGTGTACCAAGTTCTTCACAAAGTGTTGCCCCCTCTGGATTCTTGTACCCTTGAAATCATGCCTTTAGAGAAAAGATGCTTTGAAGATTTGAAATCATACTTGGGGAAAAACTCTGATTGTGCTCGGTATGATATTTATCTCTATTGTCAGAGACCATTTTCTGAAACTCGGTTTCATTAAAATCTTTGTGACTGTTAAAATTCAAAATCCAATAAGCACATAGAAAATTCGCAACAGAAGAAAAAATGCCACAAATTCTCATAATGAGTTTCATTTTTTTTTTTTTCAATTTTTGTAAGCCTTGAATTGTTGTTGAGCACTCTGATTGTTCTTGTGTTTTAGATTGTGTTGTACACATTATTTTTTCTAATCTGGAAGGATAACCATGATAAGATGCCTGCTTCCCAATATGAGTCCAATTTTGCCCTTACTCCCCTCGTGACTTCATATAGTATGGATGGTTTAGAATTTGAGCTGTATGAATATGCTTTTACTCGGATAATTGTTTTAGAATTTTGGGAGCAGAGATATTGTTCATGGCATACAATTATAATGGAGAAGCCTGGGTCAAATAACCTGGTTCTTTTACCAGGTAGTTGTGTGGGTATTTTGCTCTTTTAAACGGAATTCTATTTTCATGTTTGTATTTCATTTTTGCAAGTATTACAGTGTTGTTTTACATTATTCATGTTGTCAAGAGGTGAATGGTAATCTTGTAACATAATTTACTTAACCAGTTGACTTTTACTTCTATCGTGAGAGACTTGAACCTAAGAGTTCCTAGAATCAAATGCTTTGATACATACCATGTTAAATTACCAAATATCCAAAGTCTTAAAACTAGAAACTATAATGAACGGAAATGGCTAAACAATGTATATCAAGCTTTCAGAGGGTCTTATTGAATATTTAATGGAGAAATCAGTGGAGGAAAATCTTTCAGTAATTGATGTTGTTTCCTATTATTGAAGATTTGATGTTATAGAGGAATTAGTGGAGAAAAATCCTCCTTATTTCCTATTTTCTACGGCAAAGGCGAAGAACATTACTATCGAACAAACCGGCAACCCAAACAAGTCACAAATAACACCGAGAAACCCTTAGCAGCATTTCAGATGCTAAGGGAATACCCCAAAATAGGGGTCCGAACCTAGGAAGAGAAATTAGGCTCTGATACTATGTTGTAAAGCATAAAATGGAAGCGAAGAGAGAAATGAAACATGTAGAACAGACCGAAAGATTTTCCTCCACTGATTGCTCCATTAAATCTTCAATACCTGTCTACGCTAAACTTCTAACCAAATAGTATTTAAATTTAAAGATGAATAAGAAAGAGAAACTGAAACCACAATAAAAAAAAGTATAATAGGGCCGGAAAAGATCAATACCATCTAAGATTGTTTGGATATTTTTATCACACACAGCAATCTCATCTTCTAGATTCCTTAGATGACGGGACTGCAAACCAGATCAAAGAACAGATGAATACAGTGTTATCAGATATAGCAGGAAGGAAGCTGTATGTCAAATTTTAAAAAGCAATCTATAGAAGAAAGAAAGATTTACCAAATAGTTCCTCACCTTCTATATTAGAAGGTCGAGGGCTCAGTCCCCATTGGGCAAAGTGAGTGTCTCAATTAGAGAAATATATATATATATATATATATAAACAAATATTGAACTTAGTAAAAATATGTGTGCATGTATGGTTGGTTCTAAATTTGTACATGTATATGTATGCATGCGCATATATATATATATATATATATATATATGTAGTTTCTTAATTGTCCTAAATTGGAAGTAGCTCGCTAACCTACTTCCAAAGTTGAGCTTGGTAAAAAAATCGAGACACGTGCATTGAAACACACGCATAACAAGTTGCCACTAAAAATTAATACCAGTTTATCTCTTTTCCGGATAAGAACTCTTAGGGCAGTCTGCGATAACTCATTTTCTTTCGAAGCCAGAGTAACTTGTACTTTTTCTAGATATTTAGAGTCCAGCTGAAAAGGAACCAGAGCATGATCTCCGATGGGCACTCCTTGATCAGATGGGATAACACTGCAGATCTTATTTCCAGCATCAACCTTTTCATCTCTGCATTCATTAATGCGTGGTTTCATCATGGAGTCAACCACCTCCACCTGCCAACCATTGAAGGCTATTCTAAGAAATTGAAAAGACAAAATTTAAGGATAACATGAGGAAATTCAGCATCCTGAACCGAGTGTTTAGGAATTTTCAAGCATCAACCTTTTCTAGAGATTTAGAGTCTAGCTGAAAAGGAACCGGTGCATGATCTCCGATGGGCACTCCTTGATCAGATGGGATGACACTGCAGATCTTATTTCCAGCATCAACCTTTTCGTCTCTGCATTCCTTAACGCATGGTTCCATCATGGAGTCAACCATCTCCACCTGCCAACCATCGATGGCTATCACAATAAATTGAGAAGACAAAATTTAAGGATAATATAAGGAATAGCATCCTGAACGAAGTGTTTAGGCTTTTTCAAGCATCAACCTTTTCTAGAGATTTAGATTCCAGCTGAAAAGCAACCAGCGCATGTTCTCCGATGGGCACTCCTTGATCAGATGGGATAACACTGCAAATCTTATTTCCAGCATCAACCTTTTCGTCTTTGCATTCATTAATGCATGGTTTCATCATGGAATCAACCATCTCCACCTGCCAACCATTGAAGGGGCTATCATAATAAATTGAAAAGACAAAATTTAAGGATAATATAAGGAAATTCAGCATCCTGAACGAGTGTTTAGGATTTTTCCTGGTACTTACTCTTTAATTTTATAAATACTCAACAATCTGCAAAATCTAAATGTTGAGCCATATTTTTCATTAAGCAAACTCCTAAACATATCTTCATCCTACATATCCAATTAAAGCCCCTAAAAATCATAGGAGTGACAACTTAAGAAAAAAATGTATCCTGGTGCTCTTTAATGGTATGATCTATTCCAGTTGACTTGAAGAATAAAAATCTCCCCGGGTCTCTAAATAAACCTCCAATTCTTAGCTGGCACGGATTACTGAGAGAGTAACCATCAAAGCTAAATTTGGTTCCTTTCCTAGGGAGAAGCTTCAAAATTTATGGAAGGCTTACTTTACAAGGTCAAGAAGAAGCCAATGAAACCCAATCTCTTGTTATGGTATTCCAAGACCACTCTTTTTCTATTAAAACAAATACACCAAAGAGAAGCCATGAAAATCACTCTGCCTCTAATTTTCCATAACTTAATCAAACCCTCTGTCATAACTGCTTATTGACAGCTAAATTCCCTCTCATTCAATGAAATCACAACAACAACTAGCAACAAGCTGAAGTTCTTGCCTACAGGAATCAAAATTTCCTACTTTGAAACAAGCACTTTTAGTTCCATTTCCAGAACATCACATGACTGTCATGGCAGAACAAAGATAAGAAAGAAAATATAGTTGAAAAGAATGCCATCAAAAATAAAATCGTTAGTCGAATGCCATAAAATAAATTGAGAAGCAAATCTTACCTTAACCTTGATACCACTTGTTGAGGAATTTATAGTATTCTCCACAGAAGAAGTTGCCCTTTTCTGGTGATGGTAAACTTTGATTGCATTGCCAAATTTTTTCTTTCTGTCTTCCTTCCGAGGGCCATCAGTAGAAGAGTCCTCCACATCCATACCATGTGGCCCACCTAAAGAATCATTACTCTTCAGCTTTGGAGACTCAGTATTAGCACCATTTGTCTCTCTCTCAATAGAATCTGCTACACCACAATGTTTATTAGAGTTATCACCATTAGCAACAACTTCTTTGTCACAAGAGTTCTCTATCTTCTGAGAGCTATTGGCATTTACATCTCCCAGTCCCAACCTCAAATCTTGCACACTACTTGAGAACGTTTCCCTGCAACATTTCATGAAGGTCCAAATCAGAAAAATATTAGCTGTACGATCCTGCATCATCTCAGAACAAGTACCATGAAGAGATATTATGAAATTACATAGAACTGTAGGCTATGATAAACAGAGGGGATAAGATCCATTTTCAAGTTTGCCTCCATTTTAAAAGGACAAACTTGCTTATAATTTGAGGCACTTAATAGTTGAAGATTAATTGAAATTGAAAAATAAAATATTTTTTAAGAACAAATGTTAGCTGGATTTTTCTGTAGTGTGATGCCATGTTCAAAAGCTAATAACTTTCTCAATGCAGTTCTTGAAACTTGGTGTTAGGTGATTAAAATTTAGAAGCCTATAACAAACAGGTCGACATATACTTGAAAGCAAATAGATCATGAACTTTTGAAGTATAAAGCATAAGACCTACCTAAAGTATTCCTTCGTTTTTTATTATTATTTTTTTTTTTTAAAAAAAAAAGGACGGAAGAAGGAAAGAAACATAATTGTGTAACATTGTTATTACCTAGAAAGCCAGCCAGATATGATCCTAGCATAAGGAAGCACGTGAAAATACTCCACAGCTGGGGTGACAGTCCAACTGCAGGAACTCTTTTTGACCAAAGGGCCCTGCAAACTACTCAAATAGCAAGCTCATTAAGCTTAAACGGATAAGAAATAGGATTCATTGCACTGGTTGTCAGACATATACTATTGCAGCACAGTTCATTAAAATTATAATGGGCCCTATCGTCTAGGAATGTAATATTCGCACTCCACTTTTGTACTCTTGCATTTGATTTGATTTTTAAAATAAAAAATATGAAGTATAAGAGTATTCTAGGATAACTGTGGAGTCTTACAGTGCTCTTGAAGGACAGTTACGTAATTCCCTTCTTTAAAAAACGGCAAGTAAAGGACAAAACAACAAAAATGGAGTGTAATATTATTTCCCTTCTCTTATTGTCATAAAGTTACGGTATTAGATCAGTCTTCCTAGAGGACGAAAGAAACAAAAATGGAGTGTGACGTCATCTCCCTTCTCCTAAAATTATCAAATTACTATACTAGATCATCTTCCAATTAATTATGCCATATGAAAGGGTTCCAATTGCAATCAATGGTAAACAAAAAAACTCAAATAAAACATTCAAATGGATGGCTTAATCACATCTGACATCACTTATCTTTCTTCAGCGCCATTGATAGCTCATAAGTCAATCGATCCGTGTAAAATTAAAAACAATGAATATACTAATAATAAATAAGCCTCCAAAATAAGTTATCTGAACCACGAGATAGTGATTTTCCCAAAAAAGAAAAATAATAAAAATAATAATACATGAGAAAAGGAATATATCAGAAGACTGACTAATCTGATAAAAACACTAATTTCACGTTTTACCACTACGGCATCTACCAGAAACCAGTAATCATGTGCATACAGGGAAAATTTTGATAGTGACCAGAACCAACCTATCAATAACATCTTTAATAGGAACTTGAAGATCCTCATTGATTGATTTGGTGCATTGCACTAAATAAAACTGAGAAGCTGTCTTCTCTTTGCTTGTGGAATATACAACATGGCTCTCCAAGACCATAAGATCAGTCTGATTAATGCCTGTTCCAAGTATAAGAATCATATACAGGTGTCAGCTAGTTCTCTCCAAAATCAGGTATAAAACAAATTAAAATATTAGATACCACTCTCCACTCCAAAAGCATTAAATTACAAAACAACTACCTACCAAGAAATAAAGCATAAAGCAACTTATGACCCAATAATAACTAGGGAAAAAAAACCTTATGACCCAATAATACAGAATCATGCTGTTTTGGTGACAACAGGGGACACAAATAATATCAACATTTCATACCACTTGTCTGAACAAATAATCAACATACTCATAGCTTAAAACGGTTGTGATTTAATTTAATAAAGGTACAGATAAAATTGTCAATAAAAACTTTTCCTTTTTATTTACTTATTTTTCTCTGAAGGAACCCAAAATAGAATTATATAAAGAAGGGTGAGAATCCCTTGAAGAAGCAGAATAAAGCTAATAGAATAGCAATACAAACCATAAACAAAACAGAACAAGTATAAAATCACCTCCTTTCGACTAAACCTCAAGGAGGATGAAATTGATTCTTACAAGAAGCAGACCAAGTAGCTTCTCTCCGGACAAGTATATCTGCTCTCTCATTGACCGAACTAGGGAACCAATAATTATGAGCTTCTACAGAATCATACAAGTCTAGAATCTCCCAATCATTCAGTCATTAAATTTTATAGAAGAAGCTTCCCTCAGGCCATGCCATCCGATAAGACATGAGCCTCAGCCTCAATAGTGAGAAGGTGACAACCATACCAACTGCACTGGAGTAAAAGAAACCTACAAAATGTGCTGATTTGAGAGGAGATTCATAGAGCCCGGGGAGGGATTTGGATGCTCTACTATCTCTTCTCAGACTTGGGGCCTACTCTGCCACTGGACACATGGAACGGTTTGCAGCCCAAAAAAAACTATTTGAACAATGACGAATGGCATTTGATGAAGTGGGTTTTTGGACATTATGTCAATGTTACAAAGAAAAGAGCAACAACCGTTAAACACGTGACTTCATGGCACAAAATTCATAAGTAAATCAAGGAAAGTGTCCACATTTTAAAACCATTACCATCTAGTAAATGTATTGAAGAAAGCATACCCATTGCTTCCTTAACAGCTGAATATGCAAGCTGTTGGAAGCCAGCTTCATCAGCATTGGCTTCATCTCTCAGAGGTTTTCTAGCGATTCTTTTCCTTTTGTTTATGTTTTTTCCCTCCACCGCGTCTTCTGAACTGGCATTGGATACATCAAGATCTTTTTCGATAACTGACCAAACCCCATGGGTGATGGAACTAAATACCAGTACACAGTTCTCCTTCCTAGAGTCAATTAACAGAACTGCAACCTTGGAAATTGGCCATCCCTCAGTGCTTGGAACATCTTTTGATGCATTTAGCACTAAAGATATATCACATGCATCCATAATTGCTTTCTCAGTCAGTGAAAACTGATTTTCCAGATCATTCAACTCAGTATAATCAGAACGGTTCAAGATTTTCATGTGTGACATCAAACTCGGTCTCAAAGTTACAGCCAACTTGCAAAATGACTCAAAATTTAGAAATTCTACTTCTGCATGTTTTCTCCTCTGGTAATAGTTGTAGAGTAACACAACGGCATGCACCTGAAGCAGATCACAGAAAGAACAAGTACACAAAGAAATTAAGTAATTTGTTACATTAGTATTAAAAAGCAAGCATGTTTTTCTACATAACATAGATATGCATACACAATAGCAGGTAAGTAAGTATATAGTCCTCACGCTAATGGCCAACACAACTCATTTTTTAAACTGGCTTCAACATCTAGTCTTTATGATGAGTGGTCATTCAAAACCAACTTAAACATCAGGACTCATTCACACAATCTCAAAACAAGATAAATGATGAAGTTTCAATAAGGTAATAGAGGTCTTGATATACATATCTCGTGACTCTAAATCTTGAGAGCTATGTGATTTTTCCAAGGAATAAAACAAATTGATAAAAAGAACATACCACAGTTTACAAGCACGCAATATGAATATATAGATCAGTATATCAGAACCTATAGAGATAACACATTCCTTCCAAAGGCATGATGTATGTAAACAGGCAATAACAAACATGCAAATTTTAAATGAAATTTTGGTAAATAATGATAGTAATGCTAATGTATGATTTACAGTATATATTGTAAAATTAATGAGTGGTTGACAAGTATGAGGAGTGTATTCTACTAAAAAGGCAAGATGCTAAATATATAAAGATGAACCACTGTTATATCAGAGAACTTAACGAGCCAACATCAAATAAGGTTTAATTTTGAAGACATATGCCAAGTTAAAGTTCAAACCTAAATTCATTTAATCATTCCTACCAATAGCTAGACCATATTGATTTCATTTTAACTCCATAACAGGTACTCAGCCACTGCCTGTAGGCGTCAAATGCGCGCTGCCTACATGGCTAACCCCACAAGAAAAATACAAACTTTGGCCACATCAGCAAGGGTCAAATCGGCAAAGACCTCAAGGAACAAATCTCAAGTTCACAGCACTTTAGATACCTTCACAGGTCGACCAAAACCTGGAGAAGTTCACAATCCCCAATATCCCCAGGCATCCCTTCAGGTGCTCTAGAATCTCGAAAAGCAACCCTCAAAATCCAGAAATCCCCAAGTCACCCTTTTAGGTCTCCCAAAACCTCAAGAAGCAATTCTAGAACGAATCTAAAACCCTGAGACAACTCTCGGGTCCACTAAAATCTCGAATAGCATCTTTCAAGTCTAAAACCCCGAGACACCTTCTCAGGTCCCCTAAAACCTCAAGAAACAATTCTTGATTCCAAAACCACGAGACTCCCTCTAAGGTAACCCAAAACCTCGAAGAGCCTTCGAGTCCAAAACTCGGAGACAGCATCTCAGGTCCCTCAAAGACCTCAAGAAACAATTCTGTCTCCAGAAATCCTAAGACACCCTCTCAGGTTCCCCAATACCTCGAAGAGAAACCTTCGTATCCAAAGGTTTGAGACGCTCTCTTGAGCATACTAAATCCTCGAGGAATGCAGCCAAGGCTGCCCTCAAGATTAGGCAAATAGCTGGGACGAAAAAGGGACAATTAGGACTAACTACACACTTATAGTTGTACTCTGGGATATTGAGAAGGACTTTGGAATGGAGGATTGGAAGTAAGAATACGACCAGACACTTGGGTATTGGACCCTTTGGTAGGGATGATGATCCCGTGCCAAGAGACAGGAACTCACAATCATGTTGTCTAAATTTAATGCTCAACCACCAGCATTAAATGCCCAATCACTACCACTTGATGCATAGCCGAAAACATTTAACGCATAACCGCGAGCCCTGAAACGAGTGAGGTATACACAGATCCTATAATCCAAGAATGTAAGCTTAGCCTCTTTGGTAAAATCATTTCATAGAAACCTATCCAAATTTGTGTCTTACAAAACACTCTGTCGGAGATTTTGAACTGTAAACACAGAATTTCTGATTAGCAGCAACTTAAAATTTCCAATTCCTCTTCTTCAGCAATGATCAGGATGTTCGAAAAGTTGTAGCGGGTCGGCCACGGTGTTTGATTTCTGGAGTCCAAAACCGCGAGACACCCTTGAAGGTAACCCAAAACCTCAAAGAGCCTTCAAGTCCAAAACTCTGAGACAGCATCCAAGGTCCCTCAAAGACCTCGAGAAACAATTCTCGATCCAGAAGTCCTAAGACGCCCTCTCAGGTTCCCCAACACCTTGAAGAGCAACCTTCGTATCCAAAGGCTTGAGACGCTCTCTTGAGCATGCTAAAATCTCAAGGTATGCAGCCAAGGCTGCCCTCAAGATTATTCAAATAGCTGGGACGAAAAGGGGACAATTAGGACTAACTACACCCTTATAGTTGTACTCTGGGATATTGAGAAGGACTTTGGTATGGAGGATTGGAAGTGAGAATACGACCAGACACTTGGGTATTGGACCCTTTGGTAGGGATGGTGATCCCATGCCAAGACAGAGGAACTCACAATCATGTTGTCTAAATTTAATGCTTAACCACCAGCATTAAATGCCCAATCACTACCATTTGATGCATAGCTGAAAACAATTAATGCATAGCCGCGAGCCCCGACAACAAGGAACGATTTCCCAAGGTAGCTTTGCGCGAGGGCAGCTAAGATAATCACGACTAAACTTTAAATGTTTGGTAATCCCCGGTAGCATCCGCACTCGATAGGTATCACCCGATTCTTTTAGAGCTGAAATGCTGACATTTTAAAGCATTGAGGAGTGGAAGGGAAAAAAATAAGACCCAAAAACCATCATAATTCCAAAAACTCCTTTACTCTATGTCATGTATGCAAACATTCCTAACTTCATTATTAATCTCTCTTGTTTGTCTACTTCTCCTCCTTCCTCCAGATCATCGTTCTGGATCCCTCTCATTGTGTGTGAAATCTCTCATGTATTGTTATTTATTATCACGTTAGATGCTAGTGCTCGGGTAGCTACCCAAGGTGGTTCCAGTTTTTAGCCCCATTGCCAAAAAAGTTTTTATCTTATTATAACTGTAACTGAAAAAATTAGATTCAAATTCTATATTAATGAAAGAAATAGTTGTATATTGTTTATTTGAGTGCTAAGAAGGTATGAATATCAAAGATATATCAAATCAATTTCCTTTTTAAAAAAAAAAAAAACAAATATAAAAACGCATAGGAATCACATAAATGAGGCATCAAATCAATCAATTAAACATGGGGCTTGAACAAAGCTGGTCAATGAGTACCTGTCTGGAGACTAATTGTTGTTGAGAAAGGGAAGGATTTTCCCGCGCAGAGGACTTGGAAGGTAACATAGGATCGACCAAGTATTCCAAAAATGCCTGAACGACATCCTCTGCTGAACCCACATCTGAATCCATGGATTCTGAAGCCTTTTTGGCCATCAATTGAGCTTCTAAAAAACCATAAAATCAAAATCACAATATTAGGGTTCTAGATATTTTCGAGGGTTTTAGACGAAGTCTTAAAAGAGTGTAGAACCATTAAAAAAATACACACTCGTGAATGTGTACCATTATGAAATTTAAGATTTCTATCGACAATGAAGCACAAAACGGTTATCAAAATGAGAGCTTGTAGTTCATTACCGATAGCGATCAACAGAGATCCAGGGTCTTCCACTAGCCCTTTTCTCAGAGCGATATAGAGAGAGAGAGAGTGTGTATATATGTGCATGTATAGTTATAGAGAGAGGGAGGAAATTAAGTAGAGGGAGAGTGTGTTTTGATGTGACCAATGTGTTTGGACAGATTCCTAGAGAGTTGCGCTGACCAATAGACGCGAATTACTTGCTGCACGTACACTATTTATGTCGGCTTTTTTATTGAAAAGGCGCGAAGCCCTCTCTTGATATCCCCAGCAAAAGTCCCTTCCTTTTCTCAATTTTTACAAAAAGGTCGGGGTACAATTTTTAATTCTACAAAATGTCTAAAAAAGGAGATCTCTACAACTTTGACATACCCTGATTTATCTAAAATTCTACTTTGATCTCAATCAGAACTTGTCAAATAAAAAGCTGCACCCTTTTTTGGTTGCAAGCATATTAGCAGTACAGTAGTACTCAGTACCAATCTGACCTTGACTAAAAAAATCATCTCTTCAACGGAAACAACATCTTTTAAATTATATCCAAAACCAATCCAATTGTCCTACTGTTTGTCATGTGAAATTCATCCTAAATTTGGTACTATGCTAGTTGAAAACGAAATGAATTTGACACTGATTAAATTTAATTGTCATTTTTTTATCATTTAGAGTCCAATGTGAACTTGAAGTTTCTCATTAGACGTACCAAATCATTACAAAAATTCAAATTAATGTGGAATAGAGCATAAATGGAAAATGCAATTTTTTATGTTTTTTTCTTCGGAGTGTTCTATCTGTTATTATTGGTATAATCATACTTAATTATTGATCCGATATCATTAAAAAAGTGTCTAAATTCTCAACCGTGGTGATTCGATTGCAATAATACGTTTAAGAAATATTAGATTAACAAATTATTAATATCCCTTTTTTTTTTTCTTATCTCATTGGTAACAAACGCGCTCATACATCATTCACATGCTTGTGCCATTTGCAGCGGGCTCGCGGAAGCTCAATTTCAGCGAGCCAAGGACCTTTTGGGTGCACAGCGTCCTCGCTAAAATTCATGGGCCCCATTTTTGCTTGCAGGCCGGCTAGCGGTATTCAGCAAGTCGACCCGCGATCGCTGCCATTCTTTTTTTTGGCTGCAAAATGGCGCCATTTTGAGCTGCCTGTTTTGTCTTATCCCATGGTTGCTGGAAATTGGGCTTAAGGTACTGTTTGGAATAATTTAAAAAAAAAAAAAAAAAAAACTAAAAATATGTTATTTTGAGCTCTTTTTAGAAAAAAAAAATTTAAAATAAAATTCATTAAATAAAAAATATATTGTTTAGGAACTATTTATCGATTAAAAAAAAATTATTTGGGCCAAAAATAAATTCAAAGAGCTTCCCCCCCCCCCCCTTAAAATTTGTTTTTATTTTTTATTTTTTTGCTTTAAATTTTAAATGTGTACCACAAACAATGCATTTGTAATCCTTATTTTCTTATTCATATTCATTACTTTTAATCCTTATTTTGTAATCCTTATTTATTTGGGCCAAAAAAAATTAAAAAAATAATTTTTAAAAAACTTTTTGTAAAAAAAAAAAAGAATTAAAATTACAAATTCATATACTTATTCCCATAGGATTTTGTATTACTTATTTTCTTATTCCAATTCATTATTTTTAATCTTAAAAAACATTACATTATAAAAATTTTAGTACACAAAATGTCATAACATCTTAAAAGCAAACAAAATACAACATAAATTAAACATCTTGATCACCATAGCGGTTCCACAAATTTTCCATCAAATCATTTTTCAACCGCGTATTTGTCTCTCTGTTGCGAATATGAAGTTGGCAAGAGGATATATGTGCCGCTAAAACCGATGAGCATTGACTTAAAGTGGGAATTAGGATTGCATCCTCCTGTAGCGGAGTCCATCTTCCAACATTTACGTGACACTCATCTTCAATGATCATATTGTGAAGGATGATGCATGTTTTCATTATGAGGCGCAAGTCATCATTCTCTCAGTAACGCA